>OX419338.1:35788594-35798594 GCA_948470475.1 Galaxea fascicularis
ACAACACTAAACTGTTGTGGCTTCTACGTCAATTAAGTGTAGATTTGAATGTGTTTGTTTTGTGAAACCTTCAGGAAAAGATGAGTGAAGATCTTCGGAGTACGCTCAACGCGTTTCTCTACAGAACTGGAGAATCATCCCGCAAGTAAGAGAGTTCGTTTTTGCTGTTGTAACTATTTCGTATTAGGTATCAGAGGACATATAAAATCGCGACAGATTCGAAGAATCCGTGAAGAAAAACACGTGGAAATTATTTTTGAATGTCTTGCTTTGTAGGTTTACAAAATTTCGTTGCCGCGAACCCCCTGAGTAAAGCAGTCAATGTTGTTGCTGTTTTTTTTCCGTAGGCCTTTTCACAAAAATTCTTCCTCCTTGAAAATTATTATTTAACCCACCTATTCTGCTTTACGTAAACTGAAGCAAAGTGAGACTGACTTGTCTCAAATCAAAGTTTTGTAAACGTTCTTGAACTTTAAAAAAACGTAGTTCATTCAAGCAGCACGTGTGACTGATCCACGTGCAATTTTGCAAATTAATTGCACGTGCTATTACCCGCCGTAACAGAGGCACAGGCAATCATTTTGTACAGCACTCTTCAGCGTTTGCGTCAGAAACTTCCGAAAGCGGCTGATGGCATTTGGGGAGAGCTGTACTCGATCGTACGGAAATGAATTCACTAAAAAGTAACGCTAATGTAGCGATTGATTTCTTTGTCTACTTTTGCACAGGTTTATGTTGGTCCTCGCCAGTAACCAGCCTGACCAGTTTGACTGGGCCATCAATGACCGGTTAGACGAGATGATCGAGTTTGGTTTGCCGTCATTGGAAGAAAGAGTAAGGCTTGTCCGTCAGTATTTCGAAGAGCACGTACTGAAGCCGGCAACCACAGGATCTCGGACAAGGTGAGAAGTGAGTCAAGATCAAAACTGCAGAAAACGTGGTGATATCTTTAGAAGTCAGTCTGCGAGACCAGGGTATCAGAGGAAAGCTGGTGAACCGATATCGTATTCACAAGAAAATTAATAGATTTACTTTGAACTTGTCCCCATTTTGGCATTTTGGCATTGGTTCCATACCGAAGAACTTAAAAAAGTTGTTCGTTACTTAATTTCTAATTACCCTATGACACGACACTCGCCCGGTAATTTTTTTTTCGCGAATCTCGCGTATTTCAACTACAGTAAGCGTTACATGTCGCCCTTTCTTTTTTCTTTGTTTAAGTAAGTGTCTTATTGGATTATGTTGTTGTTTTAGTCGTTTGAAGATTGCAAACTTCGACTTCAACGTTAAATGTCAGCAAATTGCCGAAGCAACAGAAGGCCTGTCAGGTCGAGAAATTTCCAAAATTGCAATTGCATGGCAGGTAAGTGTCTGACTTGTTTTAGTCTGGTTGAGCCTCGGACAGCTATAATAAAGAGCTTTAGAGATGAGTTAAGCAGCGAGGATGCCACAAGTCCATTTGGTGTAAGTTCTGCAGAAGGACGGACAAGGTTATTCCAAATCAACGAAAGTTAACAAAGCGGGTTGCCCGTGTTACGGTAATTTTTAAGACCTTCTTGCATCTTAACTTAATTCCGATTCAAAAGTTTAATTTTACTTTTGCCGAACCAGATGTCTGTTTGGATCGACCAATTGATATAAAGTTGAAAGTTAGCAGGATTCTTTCAGTTTCTCACTTTTCCTGTTTCCATTGTTCAAAAGTTTAAATTAATTTTTTTTCCCTGATTTTCAGGCCAGCGCTTATGGCTCCCCAGATGGTGTCTTAACCGAAGAAATGATGGATGCGCGAATAGACGAAGCCGTCAGACAACACAAACAGAAGGTGAAGTGGCATGAAGCTGAACTTCCCGGCGAAACAAATGACACATCTACAACGACGCAGAAAAATAGAGAATCTACTGTAAAAAGAACTCAACCGAATCAGTCACATAAAGATTGATTCTTCATTTTAGCAATTGTTTGGAAGATAGCTGACTGGGAATTTTCAAAGTGCAAGCGAAATAACCACAGTGAAAAGTGGTCCCTCTAAAGCTGAAGTCATCTTCCAGAGGCGTCGGTATTAATAAAAAAGAGGAGCCAAGAGCGACAGATTTGCCATTTGTCTGCCTTAAAGCGCTTTGAAATCATTTGCACGATGTTTTGACCATTATGGCGGAAGAGAACACGTCACTTATACTGATTCAGGAATATAATAATCGTAGAAATGATCGACGGACATATGCGGTGTTTAAATCATTGTCGAACTCCAGTCGATATTCGACTTTTCGGTGTCTTTTCGGTGTCGAGGTCTGCCAATTCGGAATTGGACGTCGCATTTTACCTGCACTTAATTCGGCAATTGGATTCTTTGCATGTAAAATGCGACGTTTAAAGCGCGCCTTTGACACAACCGAGATAATGCTCGGAGACAACGATTGGCGAATTCTTTTAAGCTGTTTTAAATAATTTAATGAAGTACGGAAGTTGTGAAATAAATGAAGACTTCTGCAAGTCTTTCTGGCCGGGTTTAACTGTTTCGTTTTATTCGTTTAATTTAAGCACACGCGTTGTTTCGGTAAACAGAAAATTTCAATTTGTTTTCGTGAACACTAACAAACGTTTTTCTTCAACTAATTAACCATTCTGAGGGAATTATGGCAGAGAATGTGGTAGGTGAAAGGTTCGGTTGTTTCTGTATAAGTAATGCTCAGGAAAAATTGGGGAGCAAACCTACGCTCGAAAAGAAAACGAGATTCCTTTCGGCTAAATTGAGTTTGTCTAGTTTATCGGTAAAGCGCATTCGAGTTAGAAAGTGTTGATCCTTTTATTAAACCACACAAAGGCTTTCGTTTTCAATACGACAAAGCCTTCAGCGAATTCATAGGTTTATAGCGCTTTGTTTTTCTATTTCTTTGTTTATTTCCCATGAATTGTGAACGTTCGATCGATGTGGTGCATAAGATTTTAACACGGAAGCTGAGACACGCTTTCCCGAAACTACACACACCTTCCCCGAAGTATTTTACTTTGCGTGCCCGCTTTGAAGCTGATGCAGAAAGTCCACATCAGTTGCAGGTACCTCAAAGTTTCTTTTTTTTTTTAACTGGACTTTTCGTTTTCGGATTAAGGCAGTCACCGTTTCTTGGGCAATACTGATATTGTTATTGTCGATAATGCACTTAAGTGTTTAAACTTTGTTTATCATAGTTTGGACAGTTCGATCTCGCGGCGAATGTTCCCACTAGTTACCTTGACTATGTTTGGCGATTACTTGTGCATACATGCCATGACTTTTGTTTGTGTTTAAGTCAACATGGCTCAAATTTGCACGCGCGTTGTTGGTGTAAGTCAGTCGCACTACTTAACCGATACTTACGACTTAAGACAACCTAAAGGGATTGTTAAAAGTCGACTTGGCAGCAAGTCGAAGATGCGATAGGCGATAGCGGTATCGCAGTGGCGAGAAAAACAATCTCAACCAGCCCAAGTCATACTTGTGTTAATCCCCGGCCAGGTATACAATGTAGAGTCAGTTTCTACGAAGTAAGCTTTTTCCCTCTTTCCCACCTCACCGCTCCCTTCCAACTCCTTTCGGCTCTTTTCGTTGAGTGTTATGCATTTCTACCGCGCCGTTGGTGGCTTGGGCTTAAGAAGTACATGGACAAATTCGAAAAACTGGGTCTTAATGTAAACATTCCCGCGAAACGCGTGTCCTGAATAACAAGAGTCTTGTATTATCTTCAGTCCTAGACATTTCAAACGGTGACCTCTTGAAGCGGTGACATGGGAAACAGCGTGAGAAAAGTGATAGTGGTGCCCGTAACTCCCGCAGACTCCACCGCTGAACTGTTCCATGCAGAAGCAATAATACCAAATGAGGTGGGGCGTGGCAGAGCGAAGAATCATCGGTGCCTAAAGTGCAAGGACATAATCCCCTCTTTGCACATTTTAACAGCGCTGATTGGTAATTTAAATTCTCCTCACCGAAAGCTTAGTCGCGCTGGGTTACTCTTCTGGTTACTCAACATGGTTATGAACTTTACTTGGGATGGTTATGAGTCACGTGCTAAGTATGGGTACGCGTGGATGTGCGTGCGTGGACTGTTGTGGGTTACCTGTTGTGTGGGCACGAGGTTGACTATTAAACGCACCATGCCATGGTTGGAGCGAGAACTGGGAAAATTGGAGCGCGACAAACGGTACAGGAAGGTGTTGCGTGACATGGCTGTCACAACTGAGGTGTGGTGGAGATAGTTCATTGTGCCATACACTCCGAAAACTGTTGGCCAACAACATCCAACGTTAGAACTGTTTTCAATTGGTTTTCAACTGCATTTCCTCGTTCTTTGATTGGTCAGCAAAACTTGTGCCACTTCACCTTTTTCAACCAATGAGAAGCAAAACCAAAAACAATAGCCCATTTCCGAGTTCATGTCTGCCTCCTCTTCAAAGCGAGTCTAAGTGCGAAGTTTTTGTTATGAAAATTAGTTTTCATTCATATGTAAAGTAGAACTAATTACCATCACAAAAACTTCGCACTTAGACTCGCTTTGAAGAGGAGGCAGAGATGAACTCGGAAATGGCCTATTGCAACTTGGACGCGCGCATTTTCCCGCGCTTTGTCGTATTGTGATTGGCTCATTGCACTTGTTCTATCTGTTTTGAGTGGTCAGAGTAATCCCTTTGCTTTTGATTGAAAATCGCTGTACCGGGCCCAACAAGTTTAATGCGTTTGGAAGTTGTTGGCAGTTAATTGCCAACAATGTTTTTGGGAAACAATATTGGGAATGTTTGCATGGGTCCTATCCTGTACAGCAGAAAACACGGCAGGGTTTTCTACAAACTCCTTGCTTATACTTACTATCCCTTCCCTCAAATGCCTGTTTCGCAAACTAACTTTCTACAGTCCTCCCCACCCCCCCCCCCCACTTCTACTTAGGGGGAGTTGAACGAGAAAAACACTGCTCCGTGGGTTTTATCTTAATGGGTAAACCCAGGCTGTGATAAGTTTCCAGTATAGAAGAGGAATCAAGGATGTCCTTGAAGAGTCCCTCTCTACAAGAGGGTCTTATATCTCCTGCCTTCCGTGATCAGCCAATTCTACATTTCAGTTTGTACCTAATGGAGTCTCAAAATTTAAGAAAACTGAGAAAATTATGAGATGCCTTTTCAACTGAGACGCGTTTGATCTTTAGGAGAAGAACGATCAATCGAGCTTAAGTAAATTATTATAATGAAAAAGATGCTGGGAAAGGCTGGCTAAACGGCTTTGAGTCATTCCTTCAGTACGCTAAACAGCATTTGCCAAGAGCACCCAACGACAAGTTCAGTTCCGGCGGTAGATATCTGTTCGGTTGAGAGTAGCTCGGGGTCGATCAAAAAGTGCACTTGGAATTTTGTAACTGAAACGTGGCCTAAAACAAACACAATGGAGAAAAAATAGCCCCTAGGTTTTCGGAAGGGTCATATTTGCTGTTTTTGGCAGTCAAAAACGTCAGCGAGAATTGTCAAAGTTCATGCCGAAAAGTTCACTTTAGCTAGCAATTTCTCAAAGGAAGATTTTGTTCCCTAACATTTTCGGGAAATTAAAAATTCGTCTGGCTTATAGAAACAGGCTTCAACTACCATAAGGCTTGTTGGGTGCTTCTGACTTTTGTCTCCATCTCTGTGGTAAATTTCTCATTTTAACGTTTGTAACACTATTTTTCTTACTTAGAAATTACCATATTGCCTGGCTTTGTTCTCGATGATTGCTGGTTCTCTTCAGTACGGTATAATGCAGAAAGATCAAGCTACAAATTTGGCCTTTGGTCACACTCCTAACGTGTCGCTGGACGTGATCCTGAACGTGCTTAGGTTCATCAGCGGCGTGCATGTGTTTTATGCATTAGCTTTGTTCTGGAGCCTTCCCACGTGCGTCATGTTGATGGTCGGATACTCGATGATTGAATTTCAAGGTACCGGTGTGTAACATCTTCCCTTCCTTAGTCTTAACCCTTCAACTCACAGAGCTGATTAGTATGCAGCTTCCCTTTATAAATCAATGCATCGTCCAGGAGACAGGTGACGAGAATACACAAACGTATCAGCTCATATAACCCCAAATTCTCTTAACTAATGTACAAGGAAATCTATAGCAGCTAGAAAGGAGAATTAATAATCAGATCAGTTGGAATTTAAAGGGTTAAAGGAACTTTCATTATAAACTTCCCTCTGAGATTAATCAAACTACTCACCGCGATGTTTGACAACTGCTGGGATATAACATAATCTGAGTCAGAAGGGACGTTTTAACCTTCCGAAGACCAGAAAAAGAAGACTTTTCTACTTCAAGTAATGAAACACTGAGGTCCTCGAGATGTTTTCTATTATCGTAGTTTTCACAAATTCAGGGGCTATGTCACAAAACGCATATAGTCAAATTAGAGTAATGTCAGTATCTGGCCAACTGTGTACCTACCCCTCCCCTAACCCAACAAGTTGTAATAAGTTAATAAGTTGGTGTTAATGTTGGGTTAGGAGAGGGGTAGGTGCGCAGTTGTCCAACTACTGACATTGATCCAACTGTGCACCTACCCCTCCCCTAACCCAACAAATTGTAATAGGTTAATAGCTTAGTGCTAATGTTGGGTTTGGGGAGGGGTAGTTGCAGAGTTGTCCAACTACTGACGTTGATCTAACTTTGCACCTACCCCTCCCCTAACCGAACAAGTTGTAATAAGTTAATAAGTTAGTGTTAATGTTGTGTTAGGGGAGGGGTAGGTGCGCAGTTGCCCAGAAACTGACATTGATCTAACTGTGCACCTACCCCTCCCCTAACCCAACAAGTTGTAATAAGTTAATAAGTTAGTGTTAATGTTGTGTTAAGGGAGGGGTGGGTGGATGGTTGCCCAGATACTGACATTGATCCATCAAATTCATATGAATTAGAAAGTAGTGCAAGCCATTTTCAAAGAAATTTATTGCTTTCTGTCGTTTTATTGTATTTCAGAACTCACTCGAGCTCAATTGAAAGTCAAAGAGTGTCCCATTACCTTGAAACAAGCTGTTGAAAGCTTTAACGAAAGAGTTCAGTTTGTCAAAGACTCGTCCTCCTCTTGTGTGGTAAGTTGTTAACAAAGTGATATACAGTGTTATACAGTGGCGAATCCAGACCTAGAGTAAGCTGGGAGGAGCCGCTCTCAAAAAAACGTTTCTTGCCTTTTCGTGGTTTTGGCCGTTTTTCTCGATTTTGAGACAAATAAAGGGGGAGGGGAGGCGGGGACCCCAGGCCGCCCTGGATCCGCCAATATTTCTTAGTCAGGGTATTGAAATTGAAAATAAAAACGTAACGGCAATATGCAAGTCTGATTGGTTCAGTAAGACGTACAATATTTGACTAGGCTTGGAATACTGTCGATCTAGGGTGCCAAGTTTGGTGCATAAGAAAGTTCGCTTGGCTGTCATTGCAGAATGACTTTCAGCTGCAGGAGTGTCGAGAGTATATTTTTTGTGTGTGTATTTTTTAGGAGTGCTACGTTCTCTTTGTTTGGCCACTTTTGAAAGTAAAACGAAACTCATTTGTAGCCTGCTTCAACGTTACTCCCGCGCTTGATTGCATTCATCTGTGCCTCGGTTTTTTTCGTTGTTACTGCTGTCTGAACTGTCATTAATTACAGGAATTTGTTTCTTCTTCCAGTTTAACTCTATTAAAGAGAAACCCCCACGAGCTCGTTTCGAGACCGAGGTTGGTTGTTAAGGAGTTCGATTGACTCTAAGTTTCTCGTTATTTCTCCAGGCAATACTATGTATGCTTATGGTATTTACTGTCATATCTTTGGCTGTGAACGCATACACGTTCCTATTCCTTCACCGCTCGCTGTTTCTGCACATCGTCCACGCTCTGCTACCACTTGTTCTAGCTGCCTACCCACTGAGCACAGCGTCTTGGGTTACGAAACAATACCACTGGTAAGTGCGTAAATAGAAATTATTGCAATATACATACTTACATATTTATTATCCTAGCAGGCAAAAGACTATACATGATTTTAAAAATGTTAAGAAATAGCCAGCGGTACTTATTCCTAGATTACAATACGTAAAATACAGAGCCGTGAAAGAAAAAACAACAACCATAACAATATTAATGTCAATATTAATGAAAAATTGTCTTATGGTTGGTAAGAAGTTTGTTTGGAAAGCAGTAGACTAGCCATTGACAGCAGACATAGCGAAGTTATCCGCCGATGATAACGTTCTCTTCTCGTTGAACAACTGGAACCTTTAGTGCTCCTAAGAAATCGCGCCTGTATTCAGCTAGAAAGTTATTTGTGTATGCGAGAGCACGCGCACTTCTTGTTTCTCTTTCTTTATTTTCTCGACTAGGCTTGCGTTAAATAGACTGCTCTTGGCAAGCTTGATAGATTTTTGTTGTATAGATACAAAATAAGACAGGCTTGTAATTGTGTTTTTATAGGCACCTGGTTGCCGTGGTGAAGGCCTGGGTTGAAGTCTCCGATTCGGAATACGAGTCGGACGACGAACAACGCCCGAACACAAGTGGAGTCACTAACGTTATTCAGCGGTCACTGGCTGACCGCAGTGAACAGCAGGCTCCTGATGAAGCCGCTCTCCGAGTCCACCATGTCCACATGCCCGATACAGGCACCATAAAAGTGAAACCATACAGCCAAGCTGATATAGACAGATTCCAAAATGTGTTTATTGGATCCGCGAGATTTATTGGAAAACTTCAATACAAAAGAAAGTTTCAAAAGTTTCAATTTGAAAAGTACATTTCATATTTGGAAAAGGTCTCTCGAAATGTAGGCTTTTCGATTGGCGTGGTGTTGGTCACCTGGGAACTGGTGTCAGCTGTGTTTTTCTTTCTTATCTCGGTGATAGCGTTGTTTGTTCAGGAGTCCATATTTGGGAAGGCAGAGAGCACCATCAAAATATAACATCAGAATTACGGGTTATATGACCCAAAGTACTACCGGATTGGCTGACTGAAGGCAATTATGTTTCTTAAAGAAGGGTAAGAAGTAAATGGTGAAGCATCCCGCAACTCCCCAAAAAAGCCTCTCTAGTTTTCACCTTTGGACAGTAACTTTTGCGCATGTGCTTGTTTGATGTCACCACCAACACGACTCAAAGCTTGTCAACTGTGAGGCGGTGCCGCATCATTACAGTATATGGGTCCCTGGTGACCCGACAGCCATTGCAGTGGAGTCTCATTTAGGCAAGAGCTCAAATAAACTGCTGATGTATATGTGGTGTATTAACCCTTTAAATCGCTACATCCAAATTTAAATTGTTATTTGTGGTCCCCTACATAATTGCTATAGAACGAATCTGTCCTTAATTCTCGTCATTAAATTCGATGCGGATCACTCCAAGGCTTTTGCGGGTTAAAGGTATGAAAACGGATACGTTACCGGCCGTCAGTCCCTTGTGATTATCGATGAAGGGAAGACTCTCTTGGTGAAGTTCAGTTGCAATTAATGGCCTCGCGTGGGTTCTATGAGAAAACAAAAACAAGCTTTGAAAAAAAAAAAGACACAGCCGGTAACGGTACCTCCGTGTTTGGAGCGTTGTACTGGCCTGACGATTAACCCCGAGATTTCGGCCCGAGGATCGCTTATACCAACTGAGCCCAGCACCCCGCACACCCGAGTGGATATCTTGTCATCCCATGACAGTCAGTGAGGGAGAGATTTGTCGGCCCCTAAACCATTCGTGACAATCCCACTCCAAACGCGCAGCAAAGTACCGGTCCTACATATCAAACTATGGATGAAATATTTCAATTTAAATGCGATGCGATTTCGTGATTTTGTCATCCATGTGGTGCGCATTTACTACGTGCGCATGCGTATTGCTATTTTAACTATTCTAAACGGAATCGAGAAGCTGATGCATGCTCACGCGTAGTTAATAGGCAATTTTGGCGTGTTTTGCTTTGTAAGTAATGCGGTGGGTACAATATTTTGCCAGTAGGAATGGATGACTCGACGTTTATGCAAAACGTTTATGAGGA
>OX419338.1:35803594-35881094 GCA_948470475.1 Galaxea fascicularis
TGACGTGGGTAGCCAAGGTCGTGCGCAAGGCATTGAGGGTAACCACTTGTTTCTCTCTTCCGGTTTACAACAACTATGTTTACAACCTGGAAGCAAGATATTACCCACGGACAAACAACACCTTTTGTTATTTTGCGTTTTAGAAGAAACTCATGAGAATACTTAGTGTATCGAGTCCGCGAACGTTTTTAACGTGGGCTGAAGCACAAACGCCCGCTGAGGCCAGACGGAGGATTGTCACGAAAGCAAACCGGAAGTGGGCAAACTGTCCGACATTTGTTTATTTCGTGGCTCCAAAACGTAAATAATTGATACATACCATGCAATCCAAAATTAATTCAGCAGTTGTATCATATCCCATAATCTGATTTTGTTGTGCGAAATCACGAATTTTTGGTGCGAAATTACGTGGGTTTTTGTATGACGACTGTTACAAGTACCACTGGACAATCATGCGACAATTATCGGAAGTTTAAGGTGGATGATTACATCACACCCTCAGTCGATATTGTACTTAAATCAAAACAGTCTATTATTGTTGTCAGCATTTCTGAGCTTAAACAGAGTCAGACTTCTAATTTTTGCGATAACTTGGAAGCAAATAAAGATAGGAAAAATTAAAATCAGATCTTTAGATGCTAAGGTCTCAAAAAAACAAAACAAAACAAAACAAAAACAAAAACAAAACGTCATTCCAAATTAAAGTGAAAAAATTGAGAGGTGTATATGACTATCTCGTGACGTTCACCGCCTACGGCCTACCACAATTATGAGAGCTGAGATAAATACTGAAGTGGCAAGATTCATTTATTTTGTGCTGTTCACAGGAAAAAACTGGCAAAAAGGGATTCACACACGGCTGAACGCTTTTCACGCGTGTGTTTACAGAGAAATTGCCAGCTTCCTCAAGCTAATAGGCTCACAAGACATTCCGTAATTAACTGAAAAAATCTTCCTAATCCCTTAATCCCAGTATTCAATATACATTATTCATATTGTCGGTGTCGGTCTCTCGAACGTTAGAGTTATCTAGGTTATTTCCTAGGTCTCGTACACAGGTCAGTGTAATGAGCTACAACAGAGGCCTTTCAAGAGGTAGTCTGGTGTCACTGTCACTCGTTTATACGGCGACTCTGTTTGTCGCCTCTTTAGTTAGGAAATGTTACTGTCGCAAAGAAAACGTGACCCTGGAAAGTTTAGCGAATTTTGCAACAAACTTTTTCTGTCAATTTCTGTCGGTTGTCGGTGTTTTGGAAGAAGATTGTCGCTTGTCGCTTGTTGCTTCTGCTCCTTGGAAGGTCTCACAACAGCCAGCATATCCGATAAAACCCTTTAACCGGAAATGTGTTGTCCGATGATGTACTAATTTTTAACCCCGACTGTTGAATAAACAGTCAAAACAAAGAACAAAAGTAACTCCATCATCTATTAGTTCTGCAAGCTCTTACATCACCTTTGTCTGCAGTTACTAGTCACGGGCTCAATCAACAAACTTTCAAAATTCTTTCACGTTCTTTCGGCATAAACGATATAAACTCCCAAATTCCCAACATAGCTTCTAAATATTCTTCCACCCCGACGAAATTAAGTTCTAGAAGCCCGGAAATTCTCTACTTGTTGTAGGAAACCTTTTTCAGGGTCTACAAGAGAAAGAAAGGTTTCCATTCCAATCCCAAACACTGCGCAAATTTTACCTTCCAAATTACATTTTGAATTTGTCATTTTGTTTTTGCTTTTTTTGAAAGTTTTTTCCTTAAGTTTCTTTCACAGTGCTGGGTTCCCTGGGGATGAACCCTGTACGAGCTAACATTAACAACGGAAAAGTACGAAAAGATCTACCTGGATTGGAGAGTTGGTTCAAACCAAAAAAAGATAAAATTTAAGTCAACCCAACAACACATCTGAACATATTCGGGAAAGGTGTTAAACGAGAAATGAAATGGTCAGCTGTTTTGTAGCAACGCCCACAACACTAATACACTTAATTCTCAGAGGTGCTTTATCCGTATAAAAATTCCAAAGATTAGGGAAAAGGGTGGGTATTTTTCATAAACAACAGGGATGTGCAAGCTAGGTTAATACCACTCCAAAAACATTGGAAGAGTTGAGTGAGCTTGGAGTTATTTTTTGGCCAGTGAAAAGCCAGGCACCAACAGGCGTACTCACATGTGTGCACTGCAAACCCTCTCAGGGGAAGGGAAAGAAAAGAGTTGTGCTGAGGTAATTTGCCACTCACAAAATTTTACTTTATCGTGCTCCAACTAAAACCAACAACATACTTTATATATTCTTGATATTTATAAAACAGACTTCCCTCCCCAGCATGGGCTGCTGGATTCTGTAGGACTGCTTTAATCATGTGCGACATCTCACTACCCACAGAAAACGATCCCATAGAAAAGATGAACACAAATTTATGCCAATAACCTACCCTATGATTTTATAATACTGAGTGAAGTGGCACTTCGGATCATAGTCTTGATTTGACAAGACATGCCTGTAACAGAGTAGCTGCTCACAGGTTCTGAAATGAATGTTACCCCTATATATTAATTCATGTATAGTAAATATTGATAAACTGTATATTGTATGATGCATATGAAAGTTGAAGTCCTGAATTTTTTCAGACTTCCTTACACAATTGTGAAAATAAAATTGCAATCACAACTGCAACGATCTTTAACGATTTTGAAACTGTATATTGTTACAATAATAATAATTCGTCATCTCACAGAAGAAAATTTATTGAGTGTCTAATTATTTATTCTGTTCTGGTAAGTGGCAGACAAGTAATTCCAATTAATAAAAAATAATGATGCAAAATACAGTTACTGAGTAATTTCATAATCACAACTGGCAATGATAGTTGAGACACTCAATTCAATAGTCACTTCAATAATTGAAGTGATTATTGTTTGTTTGATGTAATAAGTTTTATTACATCAAACAGGATTGGCCACTTCAGAAATAAAGGGTGAAATAAGAGTATAATGATTAACAATGATATGGTACAAAACCATACAAATCTTGGGAAACAAGTTTTCCTGAAAGAATCTAAATAGAGCATTTTATTTCCTTGTATATAAAAGGACTCTGGAAAATCTTCCAGTAATTATTGCACACCATTATTTTAGTTTGAGCATTGTTTTCTCCTTATGAGGCATTCATAAACACAAGTTATAAAATGTAGGGTTTCAACAGAGAAATTGCCAGGAGTGTGGTTCGTTGGTGTCTGATCACAGGAGTTGTCTACTTACAGGAGATACCAGCAAGTAGAGATTCCACTGTATTTCAAGACACATTTATTTTGGTAAAAATCACTACATGTATTTACAATAAAAATAAAAATATTGCTTTTAACAGGACTTAACTTTCCACCTGTCTGCACATCATGTCCATGACAAGTAGTTTGCCAAGCTGATAACAAGCAGTACCGCAACAACACATAAACACGCCTCATGAAACGATGCTGAACCAAAGAGTGAATCATCAAATTCAAAACACCCTTCCACGTCATCATCTTTGAGAATACTGAAAAACTGTGCCTTGCAAAACTCACTGCCATCAGAATATGCTGAGCCCATCACCTTTCCACCAAACTTTGCATCTTTGCAGTGTTTGTATGTATCATCACAGAAGCGTTGACAGATGTGAACCTTGTCTTGTCTGAACCACCGGTACTGGTCTGGGCTACAGAAATAGCACATCATGTAATTGAGATGATTGCGGCATTCATCACTTGAAGTATCAAGGTGTGGCATTCCTGAGAATGTTGATGTTACTTCTGTTCTTGTACAACAGGAGCGCTCTCTGAACCACGTGCAGTTGGAGAGGCTGTATGATTCTTTGGGGGTCCTATCAGAACCTGTAAAATAAATTCAGTTTTGAGAATACATGTAGAATGTAATGACATTCTACCATTTGAAAGTTACTGACGTCATACAACCTGTACAATAACATAGTGTCAAAACAGAGTACGGTTAGCCATTCTGATGTTATTTTGCCACAAATGCGATTCAAACTGTTCAGTTATTAAGGCCTGATGATTACATTATCATATTAATTCACAAGTGTTAACTAGCATCCTAATTATAATTATTATTGTTATCATTATTATTATTATTGTATTTAAAGACCCATTATCACTTTCCAAAATTATGCACAATAATATTATTGTTATTGTCATACTAAAATTTCATGGACCACTAAAGAAATTTTTCAGCCACTGCATCTGCAAGAAAGATCTCAAGTCATCCGTCTCCATCGCCCAATTACTCTGACCAATCACAAGAGATGCTGACAGCTCAGTAAACCAGTACAGCGGATTCAGGTTGACTGTTTAATGACGTCAGTTACCGCATTCGTTATCACGGTTGATTGGTTGCGTTGCGAGGCAAATTGTCAGACATTGCTAGGCGGGGAAGATAGCGTTCTGTCAGGGAAAAGACAGAACGCTATCACCCCACCTAATGTCTGACAATTTGCCTCACAACACAACCAATCAACTGTGATAACGAACGCGGCAACTGACGTCAATTAAATGCTCAACCTGAATCCGCTGTAATTAGAATTTGAAGCAATTACATGCAACCAGTGCCAAGTCCAGGAAAATGCACGTATGCAACTAGTGATTGATTAAGGTTTTGCTTCTCATTGGCTGAGAAAGTGGCACAAATTTTTTCGACCAATCACAGAGTAAATGAAAGTAAAAGAAAAGCAAGTCTGACTTGAAAACCGCTCCATGCTAATACTCCCTGATTCAACCCATCAGGTAGCTTGGTCTCAGAGTATCTTTTAAACATAAGCTATAAACACGACAAAATTATCCAAAACCACCAGTGTTGATTCATAATACTAATCGAGAAATTGTGCTTGTTTATACAAAACAGCAGGGCTACTAAAAATATGCCTGTTTGGAAGGGAATTCCCCACATGACTGAATCGTGAACTATGTTCAAGTACGCAACAAATATTAAACCCGATGAGATCATTGCTGTATTATTACGAATGGCAACTTTCAGTTTTAGATGCAAAAGTGTGAATTTCCTCGTGTTCTGTTGCCGAAATTCATTGCATAGCCAACGATGCATGACTTTAAACGAAATGTCCATTAAAGATAGTTCCCCGGGCCAAATGCAATAATAATGACAAAATAAACAAGTGTTACCATAATATGAACAAATCTGTCGTTGTGCTGAGCTCTCAGTTAAAAAATCGCCCAGACAGAAAACAGCAATTGCTAGGGAACACAGCTGCATCGATTTCTCCATGTTGTGGTTACAGCCGGAAATAGTTCGGTTTAGGTCTTCGGAGGTTGATCGGAAACTCTCGGGGAAAACGAATATTTGTTTTACCAATCAAAATGCACAGACGAGTTGCCGGAGATAGTGGCGAACATGGCGGTTCTAAAAAGGAGGGAGAAATCCAAGGCGAGAGATTTTGATTTGGCTTTTCTTATTGAATGGATAAAAAGGTTGTTGTTTGATCCCACTAAGACATGGATTGTAGCTCTTGCTCTTTTGTTTGCGGAGATCGTGGTTAATGTGACGGTCATTTGGAAAATCAAGTGTGAGTAAGCAGCACCTTGAATTGACCTACAAAAGATAAATTTTGACTTATTGTTCAGTTTATTTAAATTGAAACCTAAGGGAAATTAACCTCATTAGAGTAATTTTCATATGTTGACCTCTGCAATCTCTTCCCCTTTGGATGACAAAGTTTGGTGTCACTCTTTCTTTTTTTTCTGGCCTAATTTAAAAAAAAGGATTCTGTTTTGTAAAACTTGCAAGGCTCAAGATTGCAATTTGGACCGCAAAAATCCCCATAATTTCACCGGAAAACAGGGCAGTATTTACAGTGTACCCTTATTATGGTTCTGTTTGTAATAATTTTATTGGAGCACCCCTAAGGTATTTAATTAATCTTTAATAAAAATACTCAACAAGTTTGTTTGTTTTTGTTGCAATGCTGTTGCATTCTGTATAATAATGCATGTCTATGATCACAGCATTCATGTCAGGTTCAGACTGTCAGGTAAACTATTGGCTGTTCCGAAATTCAAAAGGGAACTGGGGCGAGTTTCAAATTTTGAAGTAATCGATAAATTGACACCATCACATGAAAGATAACATTGAGATTGGTCGTTTGACCAAGTTTGACTCTTTTAGGTTGAACAGAGACCAAGTTATGGACCTTGAAACATAGCTCAAAATCCATACAAACGTCTCTAATTTTGAGGCTGCGTCCCCCAAAACCAGGGTTTTGGGGGACGCTGTCACAACATTATCTTTCATGTGATGATGTCAATTTATCGATTACTTCAAAATTTGAAACTCGCCCCAGTTCCCTTTTGAATTTCGGAACGGCCAATATACAAAACATAGATGGGTGATGATTTTTTTCAGATACAGAGATAGATTGGGAGGCTTACATGGAGGAAGTAGAGGGTGTCATTAATGGAACATATGATTACACCTACCTGAAAGGAGCAACAGGTCCACTGGTGTAAGGGTGAATTGTTTTTTTTTCACTACCCTTGTGACATGCAACACCAGAAAATTCCTATACCCAGCAGAAGGTCATTCAAAATGGGGGTGGGTAAGTTGGATCTTAATTCAAGAGGAAGTTTTTATCATGAAAGTATACAGAACAAACTAGAATTTCAAAAGAGGAAGGATTGGACAAGGGAAAAGCTTTTAAGATGAACAGTCTCTGGAGTTTTTCAGTGAACATCAGAGCTGCTCATCAGGATAATGTTGTGTTAACATGTATTTTAGTATATAATGGAATGGGAATTAGTGAAGAAGAGTGACACAGTAGCACTGAAATATCAAGGCAGTTGTGTTCTGCATCACAGCTATCACAAAGCACCAGACATTTTACTTTAATTCACATGGGGAACCAGTCAAAACTAATTAATAAATATAACTTATCCATTTCCTTTCTTTTTTATTCAGTTTCAAACTCTGAGGAAGTGATTATTTTAAGTTTAGTTGTTGCCAGGTTGCTGACTACAGCCAGGCTCTCATCACTAGCGCTCCAAACTGAGTCTCCAAACAAATAAAGTGTTACAAGACTCTTCTGTTTTCATCATGTAGCATTCAGCTTATAATTTACAGTTTTTTACCTTTTATCTAGTTATCCAGCTGGTTTTGTTTACATCTTTGCTGGACTGTACTATCTTACTGGGCATGGAACAGACATAAGAACTGCCCAGTATCTTTTTGTTGCCTTGTACATACTCACTCTGGTGTGCGTATTTGCAATTTACCAGAAAACTGCTATGGTAAGTATAACAATTATAAATTTTTATTGGCAGTGAGTTGTAGACTGATCTGCCCACCAAGCCAAGGGCCATCAGAATTCTTGGTTACTTCTTACTAAATACAGCTGTATTCAGAACATTTTTGGGTCTGGATCATGTGTCTGTAAACAGAACATCATGTTTACGATGTTTTCAATTTCCAGTGATGTTGACTGCAACGTTGTTGCATAGTACTCATTACATTGTCCTCCAGCATTATAATCATCATCATCATCATCATCATCATCATCATCCGTCCTTAAGGTCTCTTCAAGAGGTTTTTTTTCCAGCAGAGGCTCTAGGGATAGATGGCCAGCCCATCACCAAGCCTCCACTCAACCCTGAGAGTCATGTGTATTTCTAATAGAACAGAAGGCAACACTAGTTTAGAAACTGTACCCTCATCTTTAGTTTTACAAACAGAGGTGAAGGACGCATGGCCAATGGCCTAGTGCCACTTCCCAAACACTGGACCATCAGAACTAAGCCAGATATTGAGCACACAGGCAGCAAGTCTGTAGAAAATATTTAAGACCCTGGGTTTTGGTTTAGTCTGGGTTTGAAGTAGCCCATTGCTCATACCAGCTGAGGCTCCAACCTGATGACCTTTAAAATTAGGAAGGGGAAGAGGTGCTAATTTTAGGCTAGCATTGTTTGTTCAAGGAGTTAAGGTGTTAAGCTATCTGCTTTGATTTCTTTGTAGGTTCCTCCATATGCTTTTTTCTTCATGTGCTGTGCTTCTTATAGGATCCACTCAATTTACATCCTGCGACTCTTCAATGATCCAGTGGCGATGTTCTTTCTTTATCTATCAGTTAATTGCTTTTTGTTTGACTGGTGGAATGTAGGATGCCTTATGTTTAGGTATGTTAACCATGTAAACCTTAAGATCAATATTGAAATTCTCATTTGCTGCCCTACACATTTCCTATGGAAGTAGTAGGGAGACATTGTTAAAATATCAAGCAAATTCATCTTGTGTTATCATGACCTGAATTCTCATGACCCTTCTGTTTTATGAAGCATTGATATTGCAAGGAGAAATTTGATGCTGATCACTCTTAGGGTTTGAAGGGTGAAAAAAATATTGTTATGGTACAAACTGGGTCTAAGAAGAGGTAGCTGTTTAGAGTGACAGTCATGTTCAATTTTTTGTTCACCAAGACATTTTTTTTGTTGACTATAAGCTTCTTGAGCACAACTTACCTGACAATTTTCTTGTAGCAAACTAGAGCTCTCTGCTCCCCAAGATCTTAAATATTGGGGATGCCACAGTGGTGAGAGACCTTGCTTACCACCAGTGTGGCCTTGGTTTGATTCCTGGTCTTGGTATGGTTGAGTTTGTTATTGGTTCCCTTCTCTGCTCCAAGAGGTTTTTCTCCAGCTACTCTGGTTTTCCCCTTTCCTCAAGAACCAACATTTCCAAATTCCAATTTGATCTGGATACAGTGGATGGTGAGAACCAATATGTGAATGTCCACTGCTAAACCCAATTTATTTGTATTTATGTTTTTTGGAATCTCTTTATTAACCCCTTGTTGTGGTTTTTTATTAGTCTTGCTGTTAGTGTGAAGATGAACATTCTTCTGTTTGCTCCTGGTTTGTTGCTGCTTCTTTTAAAATCCTTTGGTGTTTGGTGGACTATACCCAGACTGGCTCTTTGTGGTGTTGTACAAGTAAGAAAAAAGACGTGCACTTCAAACAGTTCAGTGTAGAGTTGATTTGTCATTTTAACAGGACCTTGTGTTATGGGGGACATACACTGAAGATTTTTGTCCCATAATTAAGCATTTCTTGTGCTAAATATGTAGAACCAACCTGAAAGCATAATAAACACAATAAAGTACCATTCAAAATCTTTTATTTTAGGTTTCACAAGTTTTAAGATTTCATCCACACACTAAAAGTCTCAGACAAGCTAGAACCACCTCGCGTGGTACAGCAAACTGCAGGAAAATAGGAAAGTGCGGCATTTCATTTGAATAGCTACAACCTTATGAATACCTTGTAGCTAACGAGAACCAATAATTAGATGAGTGGCTCCATGAGGGTGCAAATGTTAACCCCTGCTTCTCTTTCTCAGCTTTTACTTGGTCTTCCCTTTCTCTTGGTCAACCCAGTGAGCTACATCAGCATGGCATTTAACTTAGGACGGCAATTCTTTTTCATTTGGACTGTGAATTGGAGATTTTTACCTGAGTGGCTATTCCTTAATCGTTACTTTCATGCCAGTCTTCTTGTCTGTCATGTCGCAGTTTTGCTGTTATTTTATCAGTACAAGTGGACTGGGTATGTTGATTATTTTGTATTAATTACTGAAAGCAAGCTTAGCCTCCCATTTGATATTTATTAAGATTGTAAACCCTCAAATAGGAAATCAGTGATCAAGACAGGAACATTTGTACTGTACAGGAATGATGGGCCTGTCAAGATTTAGCCAATAGCAGTTGGTTAGATACATGTAATGTTGCTGGCCATAAGATAATGAAAGTTGTCCTCGTTGTTGTCTTTTAAATAGTTTCCAACATCTGAGTAGCTTCCCATTTTCATTGTCTTTGCCAATTGCAAATGACAGTCCTGAATTTCTTTCACAGTGTATGTTTCAAGGGTCGTGAATTGTAACTTTTTAAGTTACATTCATCAATTTTCAAACCAGAGTAGCATCAAACCATGTCTGATTGTCCACCTGGTTGCAGTGTGAACTTGAACATATCGGGTTTAATGCTGTTTTTAATTTGTTTTCCACAGAAAATCAGAAACTCTGCAACATTATTTTAGGAGGCCTTTTGGAAGACATTCTTTAACTTCTAATCATATCCTTTAGGTATAAAATAATTTGAACGTATTATACTGAGAAAGTAACTGTTTGAGTTTGTTGTTTGGGGTATGGGCTGTAAAGAAGGGAGAGATGTGCTCATCTTAGAGAGGCTTTTTTTTACCAAAGAAGGGTGTTCATCAATTATAATTTTAGAAGGCAAGGGACTTGTTTTTCCTTTCTTTCTTAAACTTGTATGAAATAAAGTGTAGAATATTCCACTTCTGTTACATCCAATAAAAAAGACGTTTATTGTTTTTGTGTAGTGCCCCCAATTTGTTTGTCTCGGCTTAAATAATCAAAAATATCATCATCATTATTATTATCATAATTATCATAAATCAAGTTATTGTTATGTAATCAACATCATCATTATCATCAGTATCACTCAACTAGTGGATTTATTCAAATCTTGCATTTTGGTTGGCTACGCTACTAGAGGACTATTAGTAATAGTACTCGAGTAGCAATCGAGCGTGACGCTTTCTTTCGTTTTATTCCCAAATAAATATTTCTTCAACTTGCATTTGCTAACTTTATTATTGCCTTTTCTGTCCAACTAGTGATACTAAAATGCCCTCAAGGGCCATGGGTCAATAGCCCATTCGGTTTCGCCTCATGGGCTATTGACCTGTAGCCCTTGCGGGCGACAGGTCTAATTGTTAATATCACTATTCTTATTTGATCTTAAAGAGTTGCTGTTGCAAAGCTGTCTGTGGGTTACATTATTTCTTCTTGACTGTTTTCACAGATCGTGTCTGTTTTGTTTGTGTCTAACTTTATTGGCATAGCATTCTCCCGTTCACTCCATTACCAATTTTATGTTTGGTATTTTCACACACTTCCCTTCCTGTTGTGGAAAACTAATCTGTGGGTATCCGTCAAGTAAGTACTTGATTATTTTGTTATTTAACATCGTTTTCTGTCATTGTTCCTGTTGCTATTTAATGCATGAAAGTGTTAAAGATCATACCTATAAATATTTCTGCTGCATAAAAGTTGAATGATTTCCCTGAGCGATCAACATAGTGGCAGTCAAGGGAATCATCATTTAGAAATGAAAACAAATAGTAACTATTATTTTGCTGGTTGGTTGTCAGAGTATTTTAATTTAACTGTAGTTATTTTGTTTGTAATGTATTAGTTACCTGAGTTCTGATTTATAATAATGATGGATTAGTTCTGTAACTTATAGATATTTTAGTGACATGTCCATGATTGTACATTTTAATTGCATGGCTCCAAGGGAGAGCACTTAATTGTGATGTAGGACACTGTGGATAAACAAAGGATTTATTTATTCATTTATTTATTTGTATTTTCCCTTACATTTGTTTTGATCAACCAAGTGAGTGTTTTATTGCTAATTCTCCTTCCGTTTAATTCATTTCAACTAGGCTTCTTATCCTGGGTGTGATAGAGCTGTGTTGGAATACATATCCCTCTACTGTGCCCAGCTCCATAGCCCTTCACATTTGTCATGCTATACTGTTGGGTGGCCTGTGGCTTGCTGAGCCTTTGTTTACAGACAAGACAGAGAACAAATCCCAGGAGGACAGCAAAAAGGAGTAAAAGAAAAGAGAAAACAACATGGCTCTGTGTTACCCCTGATCTCTTAACCAACTCAATTCAAAATAAAATTGAAGACAGAACCAGCTAAACAGAAGATTAACCTCTTTTGATCTCATAATATTTGTAGTTTCCCCGGCAAATTTATTACTTTGCCTATTATCGGTAAAAAGGAAACTGACCTCTTTGTTTTCGTATAACTCGTAGTTTTAAAGGCCTGAAACACTCATCGGCTTTCGTTGGAGAATTTAGTTCCTTCTCAAGTTGAGGATCAAAAAATTGCAACATGTAAATGGACGTTACGTGTAAGAAAATCATTAATCGAATATTATGGTACGCCGCGGTGCGTTTATTTTTAAATGTTAGCGGAGAAAGAGTATTGGATAAAAATTAAATAATATATTTCACTTTGCTTATAAATCAGTGGTGTTGCCTACATTTGTAACTATTCTGGCTTTAGAAAAGAGTTTCCAGGCGGTAGTGGTTGAAACCATTGCGCAGGGTAGACTGGGTCGAGCGTATGATGCTGACTCTTCCCTTGATTTCCCACCAAAAGTTTTGCAAGCCGTTTCCATTAATCGACCAACTTTGCCATTAATCAGAATCATGCCAAATAGTAAGCTAATACGGAGACTGGACATCGGTAACATTTGTACGAGTACGGTAACAGTTTCAGGCTGTATGATGGTCAGCAACTAAACGGCTTAGTTGACTGTGCCCTCGTGGTCCTCCTTTCCCACCTCCTTTCTCCCATTATGTGTGCGAGAAGAGTACCACGTGAGCGCGCGTGGAAAATTGACCACGCACGCCTTGAGTTTCCAAGCGACAGGCTCTCGCCGCGCGTGCGTGTTTCGTTTGTAAGTTAACGGATTTACGTTCAGGATTTAACGAGGGTAGAGGTAGTTGTTTTTTAATAATGATTGACTCGAAGTGTAACCTTTTTCGCATTTAATCACATTTTGTGGTTAGGGTCAATACAGTGTCCCCAATTAGCCCACATGGGCTACTGAAATAGATACTCCAATAAAGTTCTTACTTTACTTGATCAAAATTATGGGACTTTTCTTATTGCCTTTTTAAAGTTCTCTATGCTGTTTTTCACTTTCAATTTCTCTTAGAAAAAGAAGCTGCACCCAGATATAAATGACAAAAAAAAAACAAGCTATGATACAATTAACATTACTTGAAGTTTATTGCAGATGACTCGCAAAATCGATGCCTTAGAAAAAAATCTGACCGGCTGCAGCGAGACAATACTGAAGAAAACTCTCAGAGGCTAATATACCTGCGGTTTCACTTCTCTATGTTACTAAAACGTCTTGTGGTGTTTCTTCCCGAGTTCAATGTTACTAAATTTGTACATCACTGATGATCAGTGGTAACGTTCTAGTAGTCGGCTTAGTAAACAGAATAAACTTGATCTTGGCTTAAATCAACCTTGCTGAACAAACTCACGCCATTTCTTTCGTAGACGTGTCTAGTTTATGTAAACTTCGCCGAAATCCGGCTTAATTAACCAAATAGTGTTGTTGATAAACAAAATGATAGTGTCAATTGGTTAATCAATCATGCTCTAGAAGTTTGAAAAGTCTTCGCAAATTGTTCTAACTGTTTCGCGTACTTCGAAGAGTAAGTGCTTTCAGAGCAAAAGGTCAACGCATATTAGTTGTTTTGTGATTAGGTTTTTGTAGGAATAAACATTTTTAATCGAAAGCCTTAATTTTTGTTATGTAAACAATAATTTAGCATTGTTCTTCGACGTGCGCGAGCAATAAATCATAACCACAATGTCAACCCATAGACAAAGCTGGTATATTTGAATTCTGAACATGTTACAAAGTCCGCCAACATGTTTTGTTCTTATTCATCCGGTTAGCTTACCATGTCCCTTGATGGAGAGTTCTCCTTACGATTTGAGCACTTCAAAGTTCACGGTTTGTTGCAGTGAAGTTGTTTTTGAAGAGCTTTTGAGAGCGTCAAAGAAATGTACGTAAGTACTCATTTTAATCAATCATGACCTTTCAAAATATTCTATAAACGTGTCAGACAAGGGTTTTCTATTGCAGTTTTCTTCAACTCGCTACAGTTTACTAGATTTGGGTTTCATAAAACGCGATGAACTTTATGAGCAATCAACAGAAGTTTCGTACTCCAGTCAAATGATTATAAAGTCCACTGATAGAGAAAACTGGACGATCTGTATTAAATTTACAAATCATGGTATGTGTTGACTACAGCAGTCTCAACTCAGGTTCTTCAGTGGTAGCATGTGTAGCATTTCTTGAGGAATACACAGCTAAAACTTAATTACTTACATTTTTGTTCGATTTTACTGTGATGTGATATTTTTCCGGCTTTAGGTTTATGTTGCCGAACCTTGTTAACTGCGGTATAATAAGAATTGTAGGGCTTTTTCTTAGTCCCTGTGTGGCACATTTAATTTTTTATATTCAGAATTATCCCAAGTTAGGTGATGTTTTCTGAGGCCACCCCATAGCTTTTTAATGTTTTAAGATTTGGCTAACCGTGAGCCATAAATACTGCTGCTATGATGCTATATACTTAATGATCGTGTATTAATATTATCAAGTCCATATCAAACAAATCAGTCTTTTAGATGATATTCATCAAAGCTCGGAAATCTTAAACCGCGAATGTAAGTGTTGTTAGAAATCGTTACCGCCTTCTAAGACTCTTCCAACAATTGGGAAACAATTTTTGGAATTTCCATACTGCGAAGAGTTGAATTAAGACAGGCTCATGGGCTCCAGATTAACCATGACAAATCGCCAAAATTTTTCGAGGTGTTAATGAAATGAAAAGCCCCCACAGTTGTGCTGTTCTCCCTGTAATATTACGGAATGGGTTTTCTTAATTGTTAGCGTCTGTCCGAATAGATGTTTGACGACTTACAAAGGTTCTCTGTGGTTATCTTTTTAAAGTGATCAGTAGAACTACCGTTCGACTTGAATTACAACGTTCCTGAAAGACTGCATGATAAAGAGTCCGCAATCCCTCTCACTAAAGTACCAAACACAGAGATTTTAATTTCACGACATGTAGCTTTGCATGGGAATTTGACTGAAATTGCCGCGTAGGGGAGAAGGGACTTCAGCCCACTTTTCCCACTTTGACGCGCGTGATTCGAGAGGAACGCGAGGATTACGTATGCACGACAGCACGAACCGCGAGAGGCCGGAAAACTACGACAAAATACGAGGAAGTAAATGGGCCTTTTCAGCTAGAAGTTTCCAAACGGAAACATTTTCTTTAATAAAGAACCGTGGAAGTTAGAATCACAAATTGTCCTCCAGGGATTATGCATTTTTCACCTGAAACTAATTCACGCCAGATTCAGTTGACGTTGAACCAAATGTACTTGAAGTGAGCGTCCACAGTGGACATTTATTTCATTGTCACATGTCATGATATTGTTCATCCCCTCAGATGAAGCTCGCAGCAGTTGTGGTGTTGTTATTGGTGTTGTACTGCTTTGAACCAATCATTTCGCAAAGAAGGGTAAAAGTACTACGCATGTGCAAATCGCGATTCTCCAACTGCCAGTCGACTGTCAGATTCAAGCGCAATTTCCAAGCGGGAGCAAAGTGCTGTGGGAGGGCTTGGACGGTGAGTAACGATGACGGCACTCGGAGGCGCGCCTGTAAGAGGAGATCGATGGATAGTTCTTATCAGAAACCGTCCGTCATTCGTAGAGCATCACTGACACAAACACATCTTCACACTGAAAACTCGAAACGCATTTCCTGTTCTAAATTTCTTGAGACACTTCGAAACTCCGCCGCGCCATAATACCAATTCGTAATAAATGTTAAAACAGACATTAGTTTGTTGGTGAGACTCCTAACACCCTCCCCCACTCCCCCCACCCCTCCCCAGACACCTTGAAAAACAAGATTCCTTGATGGGAGATGGAGGAAAAGCGAAAGAATTGTGAATGAGTATAAGTCCTTAGTTTTCTCTTGGGCCAGGATTGTGCATTGCTAAGAAAAAAATCCCACTTTCACATTTAGCTACTATTTCGGAGGTTTACCCTAAAGCTCAAAAGATAGCGTTACGGCCTTGGACGGCACACTGAAACTGACTGAACAGTTCTAATTTGAATGAGATCATCGGATTTATGGTTTACACTGAAGCGACAGACGGAAGGGTAACAATAATATTTACGGCACTGCTAATATTTATCTTGTTCTTTAGGTTTGCCAGATCCATCGCAGTTCTTGCCTGTTCATCTGCCATATATACTACAGGACCTGTATGTGTGCCATGGGTTACGGCTATTACTGTTGATCGTTCTCAAGTAAAGCACAGCGCGAGCACCTTCAGTGCGTTTTTAGATCACGAAAAAAAGTTTTTCTTGCCATGTAGTCGAGTCTTTTTCATAGTTTCTTTGCCGGCCTTACTGCGTTTTTATTTCAAAGTTGTGTAATCAAAAATAAGACCTTATCATGATCTGCGGTACCGAGTGGTACATCTGTCTATTAAAAAGGCTTTATATGACATATTTTGATCAGTTGTTTCGAAGGAGGGGAGGGAAGAGGAGGGGAGGGTCGATATGAATGCTTGACCTATCGGTATTACTCAACAAGTGTAACAGAATTCAAATGACACCATTTCCAATTTCCAGTTCAAAGGTATTTGAAAACTGAAGTTAAACGAACAAGCACGACCCGGCGAATTAAGGCAATATTCAACAGCTTCCGTTTGATTTGGTTGCGCAGTCTGTTTTGGTCGGCGTTTTGAAAGAAGCCACGTTCATGAAAGACAAAAAGACTTTCAGGCTCCAGATACAAAACTTCAGAGCTCAACTCTGATAAAACGTAACGCCCTAACGGACAATAGAAATTATTTACTGTGAGCGCAAATTCGAAAACGATCCTGGTGAACCAGAAAATCGAAGAAGCCCACAAAAGAAACTAAGACGTTTGGACAATGTTGTACTTTGCGATTGAGCCATCAGGCAAAAGTTTGTTAAGCTGACAAGAATAAAGACCCCTGGGGATTCCTGCACAAGCAAACAAATACTGAATAGACTTTGGTAAACAGATTGGAATTTGGAAAACAGCTACGCTACCATACTGCCATGCTACTTCCCATATGCTTCCGGGCTGTACGGCAATTCTTCATGCAACCGATTCTACCAAAGTCACACGACAACAGCAACGGACCAGTTTCGCCCCCCGCCCCTCCCAAATCCAATCACCTCATAGTCTACTAACTATGATTGCTTTAATCATTAAACCACCGATGGTTGAATAGTTCAATCAAAATAAAAAAATCAGCAATTAAAAAATTGCTTGTCATTGTAGCAATTTAATTTACTCGTCAACATTGCCACATTTGTAAATAGACTCATTTTTGAACACAACTTGTTATAATTACATAATTTATTTTTAGCCAAATTATTGTAATTTCGTACATAGCTCTCGTTTATGTAACATAGGATATGTATTTTTTATCTTATGGTTTATTAAAGACATCATCATCATTAAAATTGAATTGAATGAAATAGACAATAAAATACATTAATTCATTTCTTTAATACATTACATTAAGTTACATTAATCAGCACTCTACAGCCTCTGCGGTGACACGCCACCACTTTCACAAACCCTCGTTTGTTACAGCGAATCAACCCAATAGAAGCAGTTAAGTAAAAGTTCACGGACCCATCCGTAGAATTTGAAAACCAAAAATTGTCGCGTCATGAATCTCCGCCGATTATCTACCAGGCGAGCCACTTAAGGACGGGGATGAGATATGTTACAAAGTAGGCTTCTTTCTCTCCACTTACATCATAGGAGATGCAAAAAGTCTTGCCAAATATTTGTTGCATTTGAAAGAAATTAACTTACTATTGGAATCTTTAATTGTTGACCTAAAAAAGGCATTCGACACTGAATCATACCATCCTTTTAGACACATTCTCCACCTCGTGCACACTAGTATCCTCTTTTTAACAAGTTCAAATTACTTAATATATTCAATATTTACAAATATCGAGTTTCCTGCTTTCTATTCCTTCATATGCAAAAGGTTCTGCCTATTCCTCTCTCTTTAACCTTAACTCCGATTACCATCGGTATTTCACCAGACAAAGAGATAACCTCCACGTTCATCTTCTAAAATACTCTTTTTCTCTTCGGTCGTCAGGTCCGCTCATCTGGAACAGTATCCCACTCTTACTGCGCGATACTCTCACTTTTTCTAATTTTTGACAAAAAACTCAAAGATTATTTCTTAACACTGTAGGTATTCTTTCTTCTCTTCATTTTTCTCCAAAACACCACCTTTCCATTTCTCGATCCTACGCTTACCCCTACCTACAATGTATGTCTACCCTAACTTACTGTAGATACTGTGATGGCTAGTGTAAATTTATCCCACTTATTTGTTTAGTTATTTCCACACAATTCACTTCTTGTATTTGTTTATTTATGATTTTTGTTAGTTTTGCATATCTTGGTTTATAACTCCTGCACCATTGATCTTTGCCATATAACGGTCCCTGACTTTGGCATTTCATTGTATCCCTTGTTTTGTGCTGTTTTTTGAGATAATAAAGTTAAAGTGAATGACTTTCTTGGTACATTCCCTTAACGGGAAAGTATTTGTGTTGTTTTCTTTTTCGAAGTGTTAGCGTTGGTAAGTTCCTGTTCTTAGCTTTGATGTGGGTACTTGTAATCTTCAACTGGCACAACAGTTTCTTTGATGCTTTGTGGGGATACCCATCTCATGATGTAATGTGGACTGCCAGCCTTGTCGTTTGTACCTGAGAAAAAAAAGCTCGCCAGTGAGAAGTTTTATACATATACATTTTTACCAGGATGAGCGAGAAGAATGCAACTGCGTTGATTGATAAAGAACAGAGCATCAGTACATGTCTGCACCGACCTGAAAGACGCGCGCCTCCAAATGGTTGCTGTCCTACAACGGATCCTGTTGATTTGTCATTGATGTAGAAGTTGCCCGAGGCATCTTTAAGGGCGTCAGAGGCTTCTTGAATGAAATGTCTGCAAGGAAAAGTAACAATGATTACATGTAATACGAGGCTACAGAAGTGTTAAACATACATAATCAATAACTGACGGTCATGCTTACCTGTCTTTACCAAACACAGCTCCAGTTAAACCGAAGGGAGACGTTTTATCCACCTGTGAATAAAGTAAATGAATTAAGCGTAAACAACCAATCAAATCTTGAAGCAAAAACGTGCGCATCGTGCGAATCGCGGGAAAACTTAAATAAGAAAAGCAAAGACTGGCTCGCGGATTTGTTTTCAAACCTAATTATCACTGACAATGATTGCCTTTAGCTTTATTACAGCGCGGTATAACAGTCCTTACCAAGCTAAGCGTTTCCTTGTACTTTTGATCAGGGTACACATAAACGGTGAGAACTGGGCCAAAAATTTCCTGAAGATGGAAAACAAAGTTGCAATAGTTATCATCAACGTCTTGTTGTTGAAATACATACCTCAAACTGATCTAGAGCAATTCAAAGGCAGAAGGAAAGAAAATCTTTGGTTTGCGATAAAAATCAACTTGAATTACTCATCCACCTCGTTCATGATTCTTTCATCAGGTTTCTTTGTTTCAATGATCGTTGGTTCAATGAAGTATCCAACACTGTGGTAAAAAACAAACAAACAAAGATTATTAAACACAGCATTTAGCATTTGTTCACAATACCCCTCGGCCACACAGGAGATCATAAGCTACAGTAGACTAAAAAAACTCAAAAATCACAATCAAATGCATTTCATCGTCTAATTCCCTATCCCGGTGGGAAAATCTCTCCAATCATGATAATTTATTAATGATGGTAATGGTGTAATATGCCCGTGAGAATGATGATATGCTAGTCGCTTGGCAACGGGCGAAAGGACAACTGAAAAGAAATCAGAGTCCCAGGCAGGAATCGAACCTAGAACCTCCGTAACACCGGTCGGATGCTCTAACCACTGAGCTACAGGAACCCCTGGTGAGCTATGTTGTTTATCTAGGTTCTTATACAAAGTGTCCCACTATGGTCTGCGGGCTCGACAAATCACCAAGAAATACTTAGCAGTCCTCACCTACCTGGATTTGTTCCAGCCAGACCCACAGGTTAATAGTGATACTATAATCAGGGCTCTCAATAAGGTTTGTAGCAGGTGTATGCCCCTGGTAGATGGTAGGCAGCTGTGGCAATGCGAAGCGGTTATTTTAAGAGTTACATTTTTCAAGTTATTTGTTGACCAACATGGCCAAGTAACTGGTGACTCGATAACTCACAACTGTTGGAGCTCCAGCGGTACACAGCTTCTGTTGAAAGCCCTGATAATCTTATTCCCATCCTATGCCTTGTTACCCCCCCCCCCCCCCCAGCTTAACACTGACACAAAGCAAGTTTCACCTGTCATCACATTTCCCTCCAGCAACGATACTGAGGTCTGGGTTGTCTCTGGCTTGATCAATGTAGCTCTTGATGCTTTTGTATGCCTGAATAAGAAATAAATGCTATATATTAAGTCTGCCCCAAAAGATGAAACAAAACTTCTACATAACCATAATCTCTACCTTGTCATCGATCACTGCAGACACAAACGTGTCATAGTCTTCTGGCTGTTAAGAAAATAGAAAAGAGGGAATGAGAGCGTTGTGGTACTTATGAACAAAAAATAACAGTTAAGCTGGCTGTACATGTTTGTAGACAATTCCAAATCCATGTTGTACTAGAAGTCAGGGTAGTCTGACCTACTGTTTAAGCAAAATGTCCTTGACTGCAAACAATAACACAGAATGAAAGATGACTATCAAAATATTTAGCTTCATGAAACAAGTTATTTACAAGCAGATGCAAAGGTCTAAAATAATAATAAATTATGATAAGATATTAATAACAATATATATTATTGTCCCATGCCATGACTCAAGTTAGACATCCTCTAAATAACCACCCCATACTGCTTTTTTCGCTGAACTAGCTAGCAGAATGCTGCCTCTTAATTTTTTTATGGCTTATCAAGTTTACATACTGATCCCATCTTCAGCTCTTTCTGCTTCTCAATAAGACCTTCCTTGACCTAAAATCAAAGTTAAATTGAAATTAATTAGCACCTGAAATGACAATTTCAAAATAACATAATACTACAGAAGAAATTCCATCTTATGGCTGTATGAACTCTGTCTGAAGGTGTGCATATCAATGTTTAGCTAGAACAATATTTATTACACACACCATGTCAGGGAGAAAAATTGACTCTGCAAAAAACATACTGTTCACTGCAGATATTAATTAATACAACTGTAGATAAAGCTCTCACCTGTCTCCATAATGATTCTGGAACATACAGTCTGGAGCATGCTGAACACTTCTGCCCTCCATAACCATATGCTGATCTTATGGTGCAGTTAACAGCTGTGTCTGATATAAACAGTATATACAAACATTACCGCATGAGCAGTGTGATAGACCATTCAGGCCATAACTATGTAAAACCAACAAGTGACAAATGTGAAAACATGTACACTGGAAACTTTAATTACCAACATCAGCAGATGTGTGTATAAAATGAAAGTTTTTTCCTCCACACTCTGCAAGAAAACAATTGAACATAAGCCAACCATAAACAGACACTTGAAGGTTGTTTGTAAAATGTTCTGGGAGATGCAAACAAAAATCATCATATGCCATCACTATTGTTAGTACAAACCTCCAACAAGCCTTGGGTAGGTTCTGTAAAAAATATAATAATAAAAATGGAAAGAAACATGAGTGAAACTTTGTTGACAGTTTTCATAAGACGTAAGTTCCATCTTAAATTTAATTTAAGATGGAACTTACGTGTTTTCCTGGATGTAACAAATTTGAGAGATCTTCATTTCTCTTACCTGTAAATGTCCAAATTCTCTGCTACTTTCTTCCAAATGTACCTGAATGTTCTGGAGGAAAATCGTCAGTGTCTTAATATAACAACATCTACCCTTAAACCACCAAAAAATACTTAAACATACAGAGTGTACAAGACATGCAAAGGTTGTGGACGATTTCATTGCACCAAACAAACTTAACTTTGGAGAACTTTGAGCCTGTCATTTGCTAACAGCTGGTAATTGTGTAATATATATAAGATGAACCAGACTTACACAACTCCAGATTTAAAACTTACCCAACACTGCCAGTAAAGTTGATGCCTGCTAAATGAGGTGACGTTGTTATGGTGTCACCAAAATTCTTTCCAGTTGAGGGGAGAAAGTTCACAACACCTTATCAACAGAACAAACATGAAGAGAGTCATGCAAGACTTCTGCAGTTCAGCAATTTATAGTTTTGTGATTCTCAATTTAACACACAGTGTTACTGTTATGACAATAACCACAGCAATAACATAACATTAATACAACTGTAACAATAACAATAATAATAAATAATAATGAAAAATGGTGATGAGACACTGATAGGAGTCATTATTTACCATCAGGAATGCCAGCTTCCTGGAAAATCTTTTGGATCAGGTAGCATGCCAGGACAGAAGTGGTTGCAGGTTTCCAAAGCACAACGTTACCAAGCATAGCGGGAGTGCCAGCCAAGTTTCCACCAATGGCAGTGAAGTTGAAAGGAGAAATGGCAGCAATAAAACCCTGTGGAGTAAAAACAATTATACTCCTCTAGTGATTTAACTGTAGCTGGTTACTAGAAAAGTAATCCAAATTTGTAAGTTACAGGGCTAATTGATGGAAATTCCTGCAGAGGGGTGCCACCAACGAAAAAGCTAAGTGGCTGTATATTTATTGATTAGAAATAGTTAATATCTTTAATTTTAAATATGACTTTTAGTGTTCACAGAAAAAAAAAACTACTAAAAGCACCAAGAATCAAGAAATGAGAACAATCTTTATAAAAGGAATCACTGAGCAGAAAAATTATCAACTTATAAGTGTTTTTCTTAGCGTGGCTGGCTGATATTTTTCCATGTCTACAGGTCTTAATAAACCCAGCCACTCCATTCCACAGGGAAGTTAAGCTCCCAGTAAAAAAGCTCCTAAAATAATTTCATCTTAAACTACTGCAGTATCTATAGAATTTCCTTACCTCCAGTCCTCTGTACACAAGTCTGTTGATTACCCCTCGTGGTTGGTGAAGTTCGGGGCCATCATACAGTTCCTGCAATAAAACTTGCCTTCAGTTTCTTCATATTCTACATGCAACCAAGTTCAGTGGCTGGGTTTCTTAGCTAGCTAATTACTATACCTTGGCATAATAAATCCCAAATCTATAAAAGTCAGCAATCTCTTGCACACAGTCAATATCTGCCTCAAACGCAGTCTTGGCCTAAACAACAACAACAAAATTAATATAGGTCAAGGGTGATCTAAAAAATGTAAGGCAACACATGAAGAAGCTTTGGGAATAACTAGAACAGTCATCAGAGAATTTAATATAATACTGCAAAGGATTCTAAAGATTAAATTTGACAATTTGTCCAACCTGTCCCACCATTGTTGCTGCCAGAGATTGAATTCTGTATTTTCCAGTGATTAAATCGGCTACCTTTTGAAAAATGGCAGCCCTAAAAAGTAAAAAAAAATAAAATAACAATAATAGGTAATTTAAACACAATAGGGTACTACACTGTATATTAAAACTTTAAAATTGTATATAATTGAAGCTTCAGAGACAACATCATTCAGTTCTTATGGAAAAATATTTTAAACTGAGTGAACAAGGCCAGGTTAACACATCTCTCCCTACTTACCAACGTCCAACAACCCCAATTTGGTGACCGAAGATACATGTACTCTGACCATAACCAGTATCTGAGTGTGTCTCATGCTTTGTCATTTTGTCATTTTCTTTGCCTTCTAGTTTCAGACTCTCCAATCCCATCCTATTCCTTGATTTTCTGGTCAACTGGCCTTACTTTTTGAATAGAGAGAGAGATAAATTACTGAAACTTGCAAGGGAAAATCCCAAGGCCTCAGTTCACCCACCTGTGTTCATAAGGTGTTTTTTCCCACTCCTTCCTGGCAGCCATTGCACTATCAATTGCCTCCTTGATAACTTCCTAAAATGATAAAAATTTAATGTAATTCATTAAAACACAAATTGTTTTGATCAGGATTTAGATTGTCTATCAGTTACACCTGTAGTTCTAATAAAATTTGTATGAACCAAATGCTGCATTGTTATTGTGAACTACATGTGAAAAAAAAAAGATTTTCTATGAACTTAATGGATTGTTAGATTTACAATAGCAATAATATTATAATTACAAGTACACTTGTAACAAAAATGGGGCACCACAAAGCTCTTGGAATGTCTTGAGCACAGGATTGGATCAGAAGACAAACAAACAAACAACAAAAAGAGTGGACTTATACCCTATACCTGAAACAATAGAGCTTCATGCAATGTGGGGCCAATGAGAGAGCTTTGTGGCTCCTGACAAAAACAACCCTTCAAGTGCCACAAAAAATCTCAGATGGAAAATAATTTCTCATAAATACAAAATGACATGCCATTTCCAATAGCGAGCCAGGAGGCTTTGTATATCAGCGCTGGAGCTTGTAATGGGACAACAGATTGAGATATGCAAATTAACTTCATGTAACACTAACTCAGATTACCTCAGAGGCCATGTGGTATTTGGCAATCTTTCGTTGGTGGTTGTACGGCTATAGAGGAACAACATATTGAACTTGAATTAAAATAGGTGTAATGTCAGTGTTTAACACAAACCATACTGAGGTAATTACTTAATGTATTGCCTTACCACTACTTGATAAGCTGTGTTTCCTGTGTAAATCTCTTTTCCACCAACAATACAGGGAATTTCCAAAGTATCATTTTGAACTCTCTGAATTTCTGATTTCAACTTTTGGAGGTCAACACTGTTTTTATCCAGGTTTGTTGGTGGTTCATTGAGAGGCAAAGATATACTTCTTGTGCCAAGGATTCTACAAAAACAGAATAAAGAACTTAATGGTTGTTTCAATTGCTTGACCTTAACATGACCTTTAATCAATCAATTAAGACTAAGAGTTGTTTTGTTAGCTGACATGTAGATTAAGGCTTTACTAGTCCATATTTGTTGCACATTTAAGTAATGATCCTGGTAAGAAGGGAAGCAATTTCTTTTGTTATGGTGCAATAAGCTTCCCTCACATAGGAATGTTTTCATGTTTACGCAGAGAATGCGTAAACCTACAAAAAGGCAGCCTACAAAATAAAATATATTTAAACTTTGTTTTTTTAAGGATGTTTTTTGGTGTTAAAAGATTTCAACCAATCATAAGAGTTGAAAACAATGGCCCAGAAAAGTTTGCAATTTTACATGTTCCCCATATAGAATTTCTGTCTTACTCAGTCTCACAAGAGATTTTGTTATAAGGAAGTTGGTTAGAAAACAAGGGATTAATTTACCCACTGGTTTGCAACGATTTCATAAAATTTAATGTTTAAACAAATCAGAAGTGTAGTAGAGACAATAGTAAAGAGAGCACCTTTTTGCATTCCCACATGTTCATTGCGCTTGGTTCTTTCCTTCTTATCTGGACCATTACTTAAACCAAACAAGGTTGATCATGAAGGTTATCAGTTTTTTTTCTACTCAAGCAAAATGTCAAGAAAGTAAAGTTAGTGAGAGACCGCCATGAAGAACCCTGACAAAGCCTTCCAGCAACATTTGACTCAAATAGCAACTAATAATGGACAGGCCAGGACTTAAAAAAGAAAGATGGACACTGCATCAATCAATAATTTATTGATTAGATTAGTACATCCTGAAAACTGGACCACACCCAAACAAACATATTATGATAATGATATTTCAATAGTCAGATTTCAGAGGAATATTATTTGCCCTAATGTATAGAAAGTAACAAAAAGACACAGGAAGTGGAGTTAAATGATCATATAGTAACTTGACTTGGCGTGAGAGACAGCAGCCTACATTTGTAATTCGTCATTCTTCGTCTACGTGATCAAAAAACGGAAGTGAGGAACAATTCAGAGAACAGAACGGAATTTCCTTATGTAGCTGTAAAGCGATCTTAACCATAAAACATTTTAAAAAGTTTCACACACATTTAAAGTTCAGGTTAAGCTAGGGTTTAGCTATATTTGTTCGAGAGACTACTTGATTTGCAACATTTTAGGGACTGGGCCGTTCGCAACACTGGCAGCGCAGGCCACCAAGAGAGGAGAGAGCTCATTTGACGGACGTACTGATACAGCTTTTAAGGATTTACGAAAATAAACATTAAAAATTCCTAATGTTTCTGTAAATTTTTAAATCTATAAAACTATAAATCTTTAAATTTTAGGCAGTGTTAAAGACTGCTGAATCGTATTACGCAAGATGCGTAAGCTTACGTAAAACTTCAAGTTAGTTTTTCGCAGTTTGCGCGTTCGTTTTGGCAGGCTTGCTGGCTCCCCCAGGGATCTCGTGAGGAATCGAAGAAAGAACATACCTGAAGGTTTGATTTCTCAAAGCCGTCCGTACGGACAACATGACGAATTTAGACAGATAACTAAAGACTTTACAACAACAAACCCTGACGGCTACACATGACACAAATCACGAGACGAAATGAAGATCGGCATCGTTTCTGGCAGGCGGTCGTGTGTTTTACCAAATATGGTTGAATTGGGGGCGGTGGCAAAACTTCAGCCAATCAGCGTCAAAACAGTTCATTGGTAACCCGGAGCAAAGCCCGCGATTTTGAAAAAAATTCCCAGCGGTAAATTTCAAAATGGCGGAATCAGAACCAGAGGAGGCTGCAGTGGACTATTACGCTGTTTTGAACGTCAGAAGAGAGGTAAAATGCTCCCATAAAAATCCAAAAGCTTCAATACATTGCATAACAATAGTGCCCATTGTTATATGATTCGTTCGACAAAAGCTTCCGACACCTGTAAACGAGGTGGACCAAAGTGGCCCTGTATGTAGTTGCTCCTTTATTGTTAACAAGACAGACCAAATTACATTTCAGGCCAACGAAAATGAAGTTAAAGCTGCTTTCAGACGTATGTGCATGTTATATCATCCCGATAAACACCAAGACCCGGCTAAAAAGAAAGTGAGTTACCTTGCAACAGCGGTAAACAATTAATTTATTGGTATTAGTTTCTTGTTTTTCAGATTAATGTATATTTTTATGCTTTCAACTGTTGATTTTCAGATGTGAAATGATTAATGCTTTGTCTTGTTAGTAAGTGTGAATTTTTAAGAGACTTAAGCTTATTCTTTCATTTCTTCAACAGGTTGCTGTAGAGCTATTTAGTAAAATTCAAAAAGCTTATGAAGGTATTATATACATGTATGTGGAATTAAAAACAAACAAACAGACAAACCATTAATATTTCCAAATCAGAATTGTTGGTTGTGGTCATTATATTGTCTGCAGTAGGTTGTGAAAACCTACTGCAGATAGGATGGTCTGCCTGTGATAAAACATGTTATTGTTGGTTTCAGGATGTAGTCAGATGTGGACTGTGAGTCTGTGACATTACGACTGCTAACTGCTAGTCTTTTTCAGGCAATGAGGTCGACTGATCTCGTAGCTCCATTAGTATATGAAGAAGGGCGGTTGTGATTGGTGCATTTCAATCCTCCATTGTTCAAGCAAGAAGTTGCACCAATAGTCAAGTTGACTGTTGGTCTTTTTAGCCATTATATAACTAAAGCTTCTACACAGAGAGGTGGTTACCCCACCACCCGTCTTTGTTTTATTGAATTTCTAATGAATTATTTTATCATTTTACTTCTTTCTGTCCTTAGTTCTTATTGATCCGGACAAAAGAGCTATTTATGATATTTATGGCCAGAAAGGACTGGATGCTGGATGGGAGGTGAGTGGACCTCATTCTAGATTCTGTTTAGGTTAAGTGTTTTGCCCAGTATTGGGGACAATATGGCCATCACTGGTATTCACATTTGTGCACAAATATTATTATGTATAAAGGTTCAGTGGGACACACAATCAGGGGGTCTGAAGTGTTCAACTTTTGGTGCTTAGGGGTGAACACTGGCCATCACACTTCTGAACTTAGTACTGTACTGTAGGGTACTCAAGCCCACTCAAGGTCCCTGTTGATAGTAGGCCAGCTGGTAGCCAAAGGCAGTCTGATACTGAGGGCCACCCTGAGTTTATAATTAATAAAGATGTCTTTTTCTTAAAAAAAATTGTTTTTATCAATGGAGTAGATAATGTAAATTGACCACTGTACGAGGATTCTAAAAGCTGGTGCTTCAAGCGTTAGTGAATTTGGGATTTCTTAGAAGTAAATTCTGGTTACTTGCCTCCCACCCCTCTTCCCAAGTGTCAACATTTTCTGATCCAAAAGGTCAAAAGGGTTTTCTGTGTATGAAAGAAGGATTCCAGATAAGTGTTTAAGGGAGCATAACTTCAAGAGTCATGTAGATAACTGTGTAGATATCCTTATCCCCCCCAATCCCCCCAGCCCGACCCCCAGGCCCCTCATCTGGAATTTTGAAAGCGGTAACTCTGCGCCTCTAAAAAAATAGGTGAGAAAATGTTTTGAGATTAAGAAATATTATCCAAAGCTTGCTATTATAACTGATATTTTGCAGTACACTGTATCATGCCTCAATGTACGAAGTTAATTTGTGATTTATCACTGACAGGTTATTGAAAGGCATAGAACCCCTGCTGAAGTAAGTATTAGTGGTGAATACATTTTAGCATTTTTGTATTGATTACACATTAATTTGTTTTTGTAAACAGTAATCAGGCAAATTATCAGCAAAAAGTGACATCAATGGTGCTGGATGTAGTTAATGATTAAAAAAAGTGTCAATCCAGTCATCATGCTAAGCTAAAGAACAGTCTTGCTTATCAGTTTAAGGTAGGTGATCTTAATGTGTGCTGTTTGGGTACTGAACACCTAAATTTTGAAAGCAGATTAATATAAAGCTTCTAGAACACTAGAAATTCTTTGCTTTCTGTTAAACAGATTCGTGAAGAGTATGAGCGACTTCAACAAGAAAGAGAAGAGAGGCGTTTACAGCAACTCACAAATCCAACAGTAAGATGCACAAATTTCTGAATGATGTTATAAGTTTCTTGATGAGAATTGATGTCATGAATTTCAATATTTTCTCTGGGTTCCAAGTGACTTGCAGGAATCAGGGTCTCAATGAAATGTATATTATTTTTCGGTATAAATCTACTAGTGTTCTATCATGAATGCTGGTCTCTACTTGCTCTCTATTCTGTGATAGAAAGTGAGTAACATTTGTCAACAAAAGGGTGGGCCGCTTCTTCCTGTTTTTAAAGTGTCTGTGGGGAGAATTTAGATAATTGACTTGTTTAGTTTTGAACGAGTAGTAGATTTATACTAAAACAATTATGTTATTTGCTCTCGATTTCTATGCCCAATAGCTGATTCGGATTGCACCCTCATCAGCTACTACGCAATAGAAATCTTGAGCTCATAATCTAATTGTTTTAAAAATAGAACTTGTACAGGTCAATTAGTCCTGTTTTGAGTGAAGTTACTTATTCAGTAAGCATTAATTGACTTTCATGAATGTTATTGAATGATGTGGAGTGTTGTTGTGCTGTTACTATCTCAGGGGAGTATTTCAGTTGGAGTGAATGCCACTGACTTGTTTGATAATTACAATGATGATTTTGATCAAGGGTGAGTTTTCAGTGTTGTATGTTTGTTTTACACCACGTCTTGTTGGGGATTTTATTGCCGTTGTATTTCAATAATTATTACAACATACAACAGCAAAATCCCAAATTTGCTTGTGCTATAGACCTCTTTCATAATGGCGGCCAAATAAAATATTCTTTTGTTTTAATGCTGATAAGCCTTTCTAACCTCGCTGCTATGTGCAAAATCCAAAAGAATATTTGCGCTGAAATGAGGCCAGTAAGTCTAATTAACATAGATACAAAAGAAAAATATTATCGGCGGCCATTATGAAAGCGGTCTATTCTGTGCTTTTTGTAACTTTTGTATTTCCAAAACTGTTCTGTTTGAGGTTAGCAAAATGTGACATTGACAAATTTTACTGTATTGATAGCACTGGAAAAGAATGGACTGTGAGTTAGAGCAAAGTGTAATATGGTGTTCTAAATTGATAGAATTTATTTTTGTTAATATTTTAAGGGCCTGAATTTTCAGTCAGCTAAGACACTTAATAAATCTCCTTCCCATCTCAGCACAAATTTCAAATAATTAATAGATAATTCACGTGATAGGTAGTATCATCTGTGGTCATATCAAGCAAACAGACATCTAATTTAATTTTCTGATTCTGTTTTCTCTTTTTTCATTCCTTGAATTTATTTATTTGTGGTGTTGATTGTAGATGTGTTTTCTTCTAGTTTTCTTCCAAATGTGGAAGTGGCTTCAATGACCATTTCTCAGTCAATTGAGGTATGTCCTTTTTGTAGCAATTAATGTATTATTAAGGAGGCTCAAAAGGGTTTTCAGCTGAGTGCACATGTGCGTAAACAACACATACCATATCTATAAAAAGTAAGAGCATGCGTGTGTTGCGCATGCTCAAATGCTAATCTTATCGACTTGAAATTTTTGAATTTTTGTAACTTAAGTTGCTTACATTCTGCTTTCGCTCGGTATATTTCTTTCATTTTTTCGGTAACAACTAAGATCAATAAGGCTGCGTATATATAGTCCGACTTTTAAATAATTATGTAGGTAGGAAAAAAATTAAGAAAGCAATAATCAAAAAAATAGTTTTATTCTTAATCTGCCTTACAGAATTTGTTTAAACTGAAATATTTTGAAGATCATTCCAGGTAACATATACCCCCTGTAATATGGAAGTTTAAGAAGATTTCACCAACCTGTTTTTTACATAAGATAAAAGATTTCGAGTTTAGGGGCTCATCTGAATGCATCATACGGTTGCCATGGTAACAGGTTTTCTGAAATAAATATCATGTAATGAATCTATGATGTATGTTTTATTTCTGTTCCAATAAAATAATTTCTTAGTGATACGAATAACTGAACATAATTTAAAAAGGAATTTGTAGAACTTGTCTAGTTGGAAAAATGAAAACTATTTCGAACCACCTTGAACAGAAGATTTTGATTCAGATGCCATATATGTGCTAGGTACTTTAACCACCCATCATTCACCTGTGACAAATTAGGTAACATTTTAACTAATGATAAACTACAGGTAATCTTGTTCATGACTTAGTGATAAAAAAGTGAACTATGTAACTAGAAAGGTAAAAGTAATGATGTTATTTTGATATGGTTTCTTTTACAAGGCACCTCTAACTCGAACAGACACCCTCACTCTTGCGGGCTCTTTGAAGATCGAGAATGGAAATGGCAGTGGAAATGTATCAGTGTCGACAAGAAGAGTGTTTTCACACCGAGCGTGGGGCGAGGTGGGAGTCTTAATGATTAAGAATCAAATGGCAAAATGAAATTCTTAGATTAAGGGTGACAGAGAATGCAATTTTACTTTAAAGTAACTATTACATGTAAATAATGGGGCGAGGTGGGAGTCGTAATGATTAAGAATCAAACAGCAAAACAAACTTCTTAGATTTAAGGGTGACAGAGAATGCAATTGCACTTTAAAGAAACTATTTAAATAAACATTTCTGAAGAGTCTTGAGAAAAAACTTATTATTTTTCATTTCAGACTACATTTGAAGCTGGTAATGGTCCTAGACTTACTTTCCGAGCATTTGCTAACATGACACAAAGAAGGTAATGCATGTTAATAACTAATTTAACTTTTCCACTTTTAGTATAAAAACACTCTTCTCAGTGCAGTTCCTACTGTTTCTAGCCTGCAATAATATTAACCAGTTCAGCTTGACACTAATGTGGTGTTTCAGGTGTCATGAAGTCCTTCTTTGTCCTTTTTGTTAGTTATTTCACTGGAGGGATTTCAGTTGGAAGTAATGGAAATGCACTCTCTGCTGGGGTGAATGCCAGTGAGTGAAAATCTTTTTCTTCTTCCTTTAACCTCCTGCTCGATATTGCTGGTAACCTATTGCTATTTGTTTTCCTATGCAGTACTTGCCAGGCAACTTGATAAACACACTGTAGGCTATATTACATATAAGGGTGGTTTACAATCCTCCATGAATACCACTCTTCTGAGGGAAACAGAACACAGTAGGACTCTTCTCACAATTCAGGTAATACCCTTGATACATCTTTTTTAAATTGTAGTTCTACTGTTCAGACACAGACCTGCCCAGTGGGGATGGGCATAAATGGGACTCATGGGTGTCCCCTCTACCCACCCCACCCTCCCCCCTCCCATTAGTAGACCTCATAGACTAGAGTACCACTACACTAGGAAGATACGTCCCCTTCTCTATGACATCCCCAGAGCTTATGGATATGAGATGGGGCCTACAGTTTATAGCTTTTGCAGACATACATGCCAGCCACCAGACATTGGAAACCACAATCTTCTCATTAATTGAATGTTAGGTATTTTCTGTATTTGCTTTCAGTTTGGTATACCTAATTCATTTGCATTGGCATCCTACACAAGAAAAATAGAGAGGAACACAAAGGTCAAAGGTGTCATAAAGTATGTGATCTTTACTGTGTGAATCCAAAAACCATGAACACTTTGATTTGATTTTGACATTTCCCATTGTGCAGCAACCAATCAAAAGTGACATGGAACCACAAACTAATTACTGTAACTGTCTGCAGTTTAGTTTTCTTGTGCGTGATTGGCTTTTCACTTGAAAGACAATAACGTGTCATAAATATTAATAGTGTTCAAGGTTTTTGGATTTTCAAAGTAATAGTTATCTTTTTTAGTAACAGCTTGTTAATACATTCACTGACCTACCATAAAAATGCAGCCATGGAAAAAGTGTTAAAACTTAAATTCTGAGCTTATGCCATTTATGTACGTGGCCCATCTTTTCTATCATTACTTTGTGCTCTGTTCTCTTGCCATGTGCCTTACACACTCCTGATTCTCCCTTCTCTTCTTTTTTAGTCCTTGTCATGCAGGGTGAAACTATCTTAATAATACTTACATACATGTACATACCTTATTTGATAACTACATTATGAAATATAGGCAGCCAAATGGCTGATGTGGACCTACTACAGATAAATAACATATAGGCCAAAAATACAAACATAAAGGAGTAAAATTTATAAAATTTAAAACCCATAATTAAAACTATATAAAGTCATTCTATTTCCTGGCGATCAAAGACGTTTCCTTGTTTTAAAGAAGAAAACTTCATACCTTCAATGTGTTTCTGTCTAAAAAATTTCTGGTACTGTAACTAATCTATTTAAAAAGTTCCAAATTATCTATAGGACTTCTATATTGCAGGGTGTTTCTACCATTATCTGATTTAAATCTAATGATTCTAAATTGGTTTTGAATGCGAGATGACCTTGATGTTATTCTTTTTGAAAACAGTTCAGTCACAAATGGATTGACTCGAGGTTTCATAATACACTTTGTGCATTAACGTCAGGATCTTTGTATAAAAGGTATGACAGTGTGATTGCTGTTATCTCTTTAGAGCAGGAACGTTTGGTTCTGTGGTGGAGTACGGATGTGAAAGACAAATTTCTGAACACAGTCTGCTGGCTGCTACAGTGCGCATTGGAGTACCGATTGGAGTGATGCTGAAAGTCAAGTGAGTTTCATGTTTTTTACTTTTCATTGCTTGGCTGTCGGGATACTAACACCACATTTTCTGTTGTTAAAAACACAGATTGACGCGTGCAAGTCAAGTCTATAATTTCCCTATCAACCTGTCAACGGAGATCCAGCCAGGAGCAATATTTTACGGCACTGTTGTTCCTGTGGCTGTGTTTTGGGTGGTGAAAGTGCTGATCGTCAATCCATTCCTAAAGATGGAAAAACAGAAGTATGTATCTTTTGTTCAACTGTTTATAAATATGTTTCTCAAACTCAAACCTGAGGAAATTAACCGAACTGCCCCAGAGGCGAAAGTTCTAGTCTTACCCTCCCCTGGTAGATTTAAATGCCAGACTCACCCCAGGGAGGGGGGGGAAGAAGAAGACTCCCATTTAATAAGTGACGCAGATGCTATCAGAAAGTTGCTTTTGGGGGCTGGATCACAATATTTCACCCTAAGTAGTACGATTTTTGTTATTTTGTTGTTATTTTCGTCTCCCTTTGTGTAGGTGTTTTTTTAATCCAATGCCTTCTAAGCTATTGCAATAAATGGTGAGGTTCTTGTATCTGATGGGAACGTAAACATTAATTAGCCTGTTAGTAAGCTCTCCATTAATGTCACACGAGACCTTAATAATGTGTCACGCCTTATTAGTGTGTCACGTCATCGCAAAAAAAGTATGCCAACTGCAGAATCTGTTATTGTTTAGGGAATCCGAGGCAAACAGAGAGAAATATGCCAAGCAAATGGCCGAGAACAAGAGAGAAGCCGAGGGCAGTGTAAGTTGATTTCCAGAATAGATGCATCAACTTTCCTGCCCATGGGACTTTGTAATATGCAGTAAATATTCCTAGGACATGCTTAGCGTGCGTATATCGAGTTATGGATGCACGCGGGAAGTTTGGAGAGCACGAGAGAGGCGTAAGAGATGTTCGAAGCGTAGCTGAGAACAACTCTAGCTTCATTTGTCGCGAAAATATGCTCGAATATTTGTCCACGGACATTATCTGTTCCGAGGAGCGAGCAGTTTTCCAAGAGCGAAGCTCGAGGAAAATTATTATCAGATCTTGTATAGACGTTATTCATAAATGGCTGCCAATTCATCATTCTTTTGTCCTTGTGCAAATTAGCCTACCAAGCCTCACTAGCATGTGCTAACTTGAAAAGAATTCTTGCTCTAATGTGAAGCTTGGTAGGCTAATTTGCACAAAAACAAAACACAAATAAAACAGCCACCATTTATGAATAAGGTCTATGATTCATGACGTTCCTGAGTACCAGCTGTTTTTTTTTTTTTGTATTATTTTTCAACTTCTTTCCCACTTGTTTTCAGATACGACTCATGCAGGAAGCTTGTGGAAGAATTGTGGAGTATGAGTCGTCTAGGAATGGTAAAAGGAGGGAGTAAAAGTTAAAAATCTGCTGTGGTTGGACGATAAATAAGTGATTTCCATTTAATTCATTGGGATTGGATCAGCCCGTAGTGCATTTTTATACAAGTGGCGTTAATTGAATTCCGATCCCGCACCGTTAAAATGTTTTATTTTGACTTCAGTTTGCGCTCTGTTTTAGGGCTGATAATTGATTAAAATATAACGTACTGGCGAAGCCCTAGATGTACCTTTTCAGGGGCACCCAACGAGCAAATTAAGAAAAAACCCTTTGAGGGATATTTCTAGGCTCCTTGTAATGTGTTAAGACTGTTTAAAGAGTTGTTTTAATCAGCTAGAAAAATTTGATCTCTTCGGATTTCTTAGCTGAAAATTGAAGCGCCCGAAAATTTTAGAGAATGATATCTTCATTTCAGAACTTACTAGCTGAATGTTACCTTCGAAGAACTTCTCTGCGAACTATTTGCTTATCCGAAAATGCTAGGCGACCTTTTTAAGAGCAAAAAATTGCAAAAACATCTCTTCCGAAAATCTAAGGGACTATTTTCCCCTGAATTTCCCTGGTTGCGAATCTTTTAGGTGATATTTTAAATGAGGAATCGGTAGCTTATTGGTAATGCATTATCCGAAAGTCTTAGAACGGGAAGACTCTCCCGAACAGATATTTCATCTAAGTTTCTCGTTGTGTGCGCCTGCCTTTTCAAACAAACTTTAAGAGAACCCATAAACAGCTTACAATGGTTACAACATGTCCACAAAGTCAAACCATCGTGAACATCACCATGTTGGTGTTCCAAATCAATCCTCTGGGAACTGCATTCTATTTGTACGCAAATAGCTTCTATTGATTTAGTTAACCAATATGGCTGATAGTCACATGAGTGCAAACACTCTGTACTGCAGTTACTCTTAAACTGACCTTCTCTTATTGGTTTCAGGTGTGGTGATAGTTAGTGCATGGTATGGTCATTTGGTAACTATGGGAGAAAGGTATGCCTAACGTTAATCATCCTTGGTCCATTCCAATACCGTAGTGTCCCGCGGGATTGTAGGCACGGAAATGTTTCCGCCCTCGGGATCAAATTGTAACCGGAATTGAGACAGTTTGACGTTTACTCTTTCGTGCGCTCTTGAGGAGCTTGATTTTGTCCAGAGGTTACTACCAACTGAGGTCGCAATAATTTTGAGTCTGCTCAATTATTAGAAACGATCGGAGCTCAACTCCCTTTCACTCTCTTGGACATCATTTCTTAACGAAAAAAAAACATTTCCATTAATACACGACCTTTGAATCTGTTCCAAGTTTATAATTCTCAATTTTCGTGCATTCTAACTTACTTTGAACCACCCTCGACGAGTTTCGACTTTCATAAACCCTGTCGTTGTTTTGATGACTCTTTCCTTTCTCCCAGTGTTTGCCCCACCCCCCCCCCCCCCCTACAAGAGTAAACTCTTTCCATCTTTGTCTGTATTGTATGGGGTCGTAGCCTCTTTTTCAGACCGTCCTTATAGCTATTTCTTTTGTCTCCGCTCTTACACTCCGCTATTACTGAATTGAAAAAATAAAAATATAAATATCTTGTATGGAATAAATTTTTTTGGAAGGACTTTTATTTACAATTTAACAAAAAAAATACAGACCGTTACATTTAGATAAATGCAAGATAAAATTCACAATACAACTCATTTCGCTTGATTCTTTCGTTTTCTGTAGTTCTCATGAAGTTCACCGAGGCCCAAGTAAAGTTATTGATGTTACCGTCCCTGTGCAATGCCAAGTCAAAGACTCACGGCTTTTCCTCACAGAGTCTTCTAAGGTATACATATCCTTGGAGACCGAGGGGGAGATAGTCAGGAGAGCCCGTTTTGAAAACATTCGTAAGTCCCAGTCTTCGTCCTCTCCCGACTGTCTGTCCCTGGGTCTCCGAGGACGGGTGAACGCAAGTTAAGTAATGCCAAATAAAATCAAATTTTTCGCCCATGAAATTTTTGACCGAGTTTGATTTTGAGAGTGGTGTTAAGAATAAGCAGAAATTTTTGCCACCAAGAACTACTTTTTTAATCCATGTACGGTCGTCAATTTACATTATCAACTCCGTTGATAAAACCAAATTTTTGACGACAAACTAGACTTCGTAGAGTACAGTATGTCAACAGGATAAATTGAAAACAAAAAAATATTTAATTGGACCCAACGGCGCCAGGTTGCTGAAGTTTGCGGGTATTAGTCAAGAATATCGCGAATTAATATTTTTATCGATACATATCCATAATGAATCAGGCGGCATGCGCGTTGGCTGATCGTAAAGAACTTCGCTAATGTCACAATAATGTCTCTTATAGTACACTCAACAAAATTACTCAATTCTGATTGGTCTAGAGCGGTACAATTAATCCCAAATAGTACTCCGTAGGAGTACCTATTAAGTTTCCATGACAACGGCGCGTAAGTTCGTCATTTTTGTGAATGTACTATAAATACAAAATCGCACGACCTTCTCGTACAATTCGGGATTAATAGATACTTGTAATTTTGAAAGTTCTCAAATTGCACTCGCCTAAAGGCTCGTGCAATTTTGAGAACTTTCAAAATCACTCGTACCTATTAATCCCGAATTGTACTCGAGGTCGTGCGATTTCCTATACTAATTGCCCATTTTCTGTCTTTTTCAGAGTAATTTAACTGGATTTTATGATCCTTGTCCGGAAGAAGAAAAGATGTTAAGAATAAGATATTTGTTCAGAGGAGCGGTGCATGAAGTTACAGTGGGAGACAAAGAGCCAGTGAGGTTACCCAAACAATGTAAGTAGTGCTTGTTTGCTTTGTTTTTGCGGCTCTTTTTTTAAGTGAAGTACCCTTCACAGGGACTATATGAAGCTTAAAGCCACGTAGACAGCAGTGGCAACGAAAACCCCACAAAAAAATTGGTCAAATGAGCAAATAAAATCGCCCTCCAGTGTACATTTCTCTGCCGTCCTATATTTCACTTTTTGGCCAATAAGAAACCTAGTTTTGTTTGCCGAGTACGGCCGGCAGCGGTTTACGTGCTGCTAAATTGTGCGTAAAAATCAACAACAGCAACAACAACATTGTAATTTTTCCGCCCTTTCAGTTAATTTATCTTTGGTTCACGAAACGATGATATCGAGGAGTACATTCGCACTAAGGGCCATATGGACAGAATTGGGTGCAGCATTATGGGGATTTAAATTTAGCGCAAACTGTGGCAAGCGGGTATTTAGACGGTGATTTACCCGGACGGCATTTTTCATTCAGTTTTCAGCTAAATAGTCGCCAAGTTGCTTTACGTTTGGAAGTACACAAGACCTCTTCACGCCCAAAACTCACTCAAATGGCCGCTAGTTGTTACATACGATTTTTATCCCATTCTTAGGAAGCAGGACAAAAGTTGAAATTACAATTTCCTAACTTTGATTTGATTTGAACCGCCGACCGGTAGAGCACCGGACTAGCGTGTGGGAGGTCGCGGGTTCAAAACCCGACCGGACCAACACTCAATTGACGAGAAAGTGCTGCCTTTGTAAGGACATCTGTAAATGGTTAGACTTTCTCGTCTTCTCGGATAAGGACGATAAACCGTAGACCCCGTCTCACAACTCTTCATAATTGACGTAAAAGAACCCACACACTGTTCGAAAAGAATAGGGGACGTAGTTCCTGGTGTGGTGATCTATCTCATCCGATGGTTAAGCTGCATAAGCTACTCTTAAATCCGAGGGTCAATAAAGTAATACAAGTGGTGGAACAGAGAATTAACTCTGGAGTGTAAATTAAAGTGCTAATAGAAACCCATGAAAAACCCACCGGGCGTTAGCCCTAGTAAAGGGTGTCAGGGAACCATACGAGGCAAAGAAAAAATTCTTATGACCTCGGTGGGAATCGAACCCACGACCTCCGGATAAGATCTACCGTTGCTCTGCCGACTAAGCTACGGGGTCGGACAGAGAAAGTCGGGGACGATTAAGATGGTGAATCGCGGCGAAGTTTATAGTGCTACGCGGCACAACATATATATCAATAAAGTAATGTATATATGTATGTAAGCGACTATTAGCGTGACTTTAATGTTTTCTCTATTTCAGCACACAAAATTCAACCGAGTTAGCTGGATTATCGGAACAAGCAGTTATCACTTCTTGCAATCATTTCACGGTGTTATCCGCGCTTGGAGCAGGTTAAACCGCTGACATCAACACGAGTTCACAAGTTGTCGCTTACAAAGTTTCAACAGTTTGGACGCTTGAGACTGGAGGACAGCAAATGCACTGAAGCAGCGAAGAAACAATTTCGTTTCAGGACAATTTTGAATACGGAAATTTTGTGCACTCTGCAGAAGGTTGAATTTCAACTCAGTCGGCAGTTTGCAAGCCGAGAACTAAAAAAGGTACAAAGATACAAACGTCAATCTACATACGACTTGATTTTAACCTTGTAATTCTCAATTTAAAAAAAACCCTCCACATTCGCGTCGTCATCCCTATTTCGCTGATGTAAAGTAGTCAAGTATGTAAAGTTCTGATTGTTGAAAAGTAAAGCCGTGCATTAATGTGATCATGTCTTTTTCTCTTGTCTTGTGTATTTGATCATCTTGAGATAATGTAAAGAGAATTAAGATAATGATCGCTACTATGGTCACCTGTTGTCGAGACTTAAGTTCCTTGTTGTTCCGCAAAAGTGAAGGAGAGTCATGGTTAGAGTTAATACTGAATGCAAATCATTGAAAGTGAAATTCTGAGGCCGGATTCACGAAGCCTCCAAAATTAAGGCGTTTGCTAAGTACTGTTTTCTAACAATAGGCTATTGATACTATTGTGAGGAAACAATACTTCGGACACATCTTAACTTAGGAGGGTTTCGTGAATTCTACATTTCGGTAATTTGCGTCACCTGGCAACGCCTAACCGTTCTCTTCGAACGCTAATGTCACGCCGTCGTCCTCGGACGGAGACCCAGGGGCAGATAGTCGAGATGGGACGAAGATTGGGACTAGCGAAAGTTTGTTAGACGAGCGGGAGATCCTCTGGGTACATATTTTTAACCGCTCGCCTCACAAACTTTCGCTAGTCCCAATCTTTGTCCCATCCCGACCATCTGCCCTTGGGTCTCCAAAGACGATGTTACGCTGGGGTGGGTGCCACACCATTTTCACATCTGCCACTACACTGTCACGACATTTCACGAGATTTTCCGGCCTTAGTTAAATTAATGAGTAATGAACAGCCGGAAATGAATCAAACGCTACAACCGGCAACCCTGCCCAAAGTTGAAACAATGATTATCAATTGGCACGTTCTTTGCTTATAAACCTCTCTTTACCCGTTGCATCCAGATATAATGATGGATATCCTCACCATGGTTCCTTCGCCTTGTTCCCAGTCTCCAGTCACTTGTACTCTCTTTCCGCTTCACCTGTACGCACTTTCCTCCACCTACTTGCACTTATCATCAACTGTTTCTCTTCAGGTACGAACTAACCTCACCTACACACACTTAGAATCGCTCATACGCATTTAACTGCACATATACGCACTTGAATGAATGAAATTGCGTATGAGTGTCTGTAAGTGAGTAAAAGTGAATGAAATTGCGTATGAGTGACGGTAAGTGAGTACGAGTGAAGGAAAGTGAGTATGAGTGACGGTAAAACAGTAAAAGTGAATGAAAGTGAGTATGAGTGACGGTAAGTGAGTACAAGTGGAGGAGAGTGGGTACAAATGAAGGCAAGTTATTGTAAGTGAGCGTAAGTGAGTGGAAATGAAGGCAGGTGAGTATAAATGAATACAAGTGAATATAAATCAATGTGTGAAAACAGGGTTTGATGGCTTCACAAACGGACAATCGGATGGGACGGGAAAACTCTATAAAACTTCTTTGCCGGGGAAAGGCTTCCTCCTGGGGAACTCGCTGGCTGCGGGAAGGCCGGGATCTATTACGACGAACGACTATCCTTGAGACAGTAAATCCACACAGAACTTTGGCTCCAACGTAGGGTTTAATACCAACGTATCTGCACTGTAGTGTTTTATAATAAACAAAGTTATGAGCCATCTCGTTTTTGGTTTCTGCTTCTGTTCGTTTTGTTTTATTTTTACATCTTAGGCTCTATTTTTTTTCTTTCCGCTGTTTTCTCTGGTTCATGTAATTTCAAGGCTCCTTGGGACCCTTATTGGAGTCAAGTTGTGGTCTAACTTGCCTTTTCCAAATTAATAAAGTGCTAGGGTTTAAAATGTTTTCATCAATATCATGTTTATTACTTTTAACAGTAATAAGAAAATATGTAACATAACTTAAAGAAAAAGTATGTATTAGTCACAGCAGCAAACGCTCTTCCTTTGACTCGACCTCTTCCCTGTTGTGTCAATAATAATATTTCGTGCACTAATTCTATATTCAATGCAATAACAATGCTTGGACTTAAGATCATCATGAACTTCTTGATTCTGCCCATTGTGTTTCAATTTAATGGTTGTACTTAAGATCACGAAACCGGCGGTCACTGTTGCCCCTTTTTATCGTGATTAACAGAAATAAGAATAATATGCAATAACATTAACTGAGTGTAACAAAAAGCGTACTTATGTCAAAGGAGAAACGGGAAGAGAACACGCCTTTATTTAAAATTACTGACTTGGAATTATAATTTTTGAAATCACTGGTGATCCTCACGCATCGTAGGCCTTTTTGGTTTTAATTTTCTCTTATACTTCAAAATGGAAATGTAACAATACCAACCTACGAAATTCCATAGATAAACAAATATTAATATTGGCAAAAAACCGTGTTATTTGAAAATGGGTGTCATAAGGTGGTAATTGAACTTCGTGAATTGCAAATTGGGTCGGAAATCATACTCACGCGCGCGATTTTGAAATCACGCGTATGGTTTCAGACCAATTCAAATGTCACTCCACTCAGGCAATTTCATACATTGATCGAAAGGCGTATAAAGGTTCAAACACAGAAGCCGTAAAGTATCATGTATTGACTGGGTATTCAGAAATATTTTTGGCATTTTTTACGTGGTTGTTTCCCGCTAACATTCAGGAAGAAAAATCACAAAAGTGAGCCTATATGCTATAGATGAAATTGAACAAGGAAATAAAACATAAATAGCGGTAGGAAATATGATAAAAGCTGATAAACCAATCGCAGTTTAAGAATTGTAGTCTCTTGCTAACATTCCACTTCGAAAGTCATAGCCTTGACAGTAACCAAGCGAAGGTTTTCTCGATACGAGTATACGTTTACCGATCTTACCAGTTAATCTATATAAGATTTAACTACGGCTTTATCTTCTTTAAACCTTTAACAGCTCTATATGATTTTCAAATTGGACGAAAAATGTTTACATATAGAAAGTCATACTGTTGTCAAAATCTTGACGAAAGTCATAAAACAGGCGTGTGTATAGGAAATTGCAAAGCCAAAATAGCTAAGAAATTACTCATTATGACATCATGACTACCACCTCTCCATTGTCGCCACATTCTCTCGTCCAAATAGGATTGCAGATCTTCTCTCCGCAGTCCCTTTCTTCTATTTCGGCCCAGTTAAGTTGGCTCCAGGCAGATTCCACTTCTTGCGTGTGCACGCCTGTGAGAGGATCCACGAAATTGTGCGCATGTACCACCACTTGGTGTGCTTCAACGTTAGGCAGCCCAGTCAAACGACGGTATGCTGGCCAATCGTCAGAGTGTACGTCAGTTCCCGGTAGAAGACATCTCTGCACAATTGGTAACAGAGTAGCGGCATCTCTCCTCTCGACGACTTGAAAGTAGCCTCTTGCGGGACTGTGTTCCACCGAAACTACTCCAAAGACCCAAGCATCACGGGCAGCCCTCCTCCCTCTGTTGTACTGCAAGAAAAAATGTGCGGATGTCATTGTGTGACAAAGTATTCGGCCGGCAAAGGTTGGGATAATTTGTAGTTTATGCATGTTTTCTTTAGAAGTCCCAGACCATACAGTCGAGCAGTAGAACAGTTTGCTAAATACTAGGGAATTTAGGTTTATGTACAGTACATCAAATGAAAAGCGTCTGCTGCTGTGACTAATATATACTTTTTCTTCAAGTTTAGGATGTAAAAATAAAACAAAACGAACAGAAACAGAAACCAGAAACGGGATGGCTCATAACTTTGTTTATTATAAAACACTACAGTGCAGTTACGTTTGCCAATTTCGCATCCTCTTGATATATCCAGAGAGTAATTTTTAAAACAGGGTCAACCTTAATTTTCGACTAGTTGATACACTTTCGAGGCCCGGAGAAGCAAAACAAGAACGGAGATTTCTGGGGAAATGAGATTTTGGCCACATATATTGAGAAAAACAAACAGGAATGTTTCCCCGTTCCACCACCCCTCCCCCGTGAAAAATTTGAAGGCAACGAGTTCACCGAGCTCGGTAACGTTACGAACGAAATCCGATTCGAAGCCGATTTCCAACCGAGCGCGATCCCCTAGCCAATCCCCTTGCTTTTGACCGCGCGCCATTAAAAAGCAAATCTCGGAATAACCCATACGGAGAGCCTGTTTGCAGGTTAGAGGCTGACTGCATGTTCATTGTTCTCGAGACCACACACGTGTACGGTGCAAACAGACGGCTTCTGAGATTTTCTAGCACCCTTCCATTATTTAGACTGCTGTCTCTTGAATCTTTGGTTGTGCTGCGGTACATTCCTGTTTGCAGGACTACTGTCTGTGAACGATTGCGCCAAGGAGATGGGAAAACTTTGGCTGATTTCCAATCCCCAAGAGCCCGCACCAAGAACGCGACCGTACGATGATTCTTACATTACGTAGCGTTTGTTCCGAGCGCGAAAACTGGCCTTTTTATCCGCGTTCGTTGGTGATGCTCACAAACTAATCACAAGAGGATTATTCGAAACTAGGACGACAACGAAGTTTCCAGAACGTTTCAAAACTAAATGAGGGTTACGGTAACATCGGTAAGTTTCGACCAGAAATTACCATTGATAATTGACTGCTGATACGATGCTACCATGCCGAGCTTTGCTCAGGTTCTTGTACTGTGTTGTTGAAGGGCCCACGTGGTGCTCAACGAGCTAAACTCAGTTTTACCGACGAGCTTTTTCTTACTGGGAAGAAAGATTTACAGTTCGCAGCAAGCGTAATTTAATTAAATCATGAAAACGTTGTCAGAAAGCAGGAAAGAAGAGAAAAAGAAAAGAGGCTGATTCTAAAGAACACTTTTAACTGGTATTTTACAGTATGCCAGGAAGATACAAGCTTAGAACAAATACTTCACACATGCAGTCCTTTACATATACATACATGTACTACCTCCTATTCAATTTTCACCGTAAGTTTCCACCCGGCCGCAAGTGAGATTGCTACAAGTCATGATATGCGATCATGAGGACAGATCACAACAGCAGGATTGTTCCCTACTCTTTTCAATAAGTGTGCAAATTATTGTTCTTTTATGCCCCCCTCAAGTTTTTGCATATGAAGGACAACATGAGACCAACAGCTTAATGTCACTCCTCAGTGATACAATCATCTGAACTGAGGTACTGTACATGTACATGTACATGTGGATGTTGAACGTGCAGCCAGCATGATGTTACCTATTGTTAGATTCTGGTTTGAGGTGCAGTCTTAGGGTTTGAACCTGCAACCCTCTGCTCAACAATCTGGTGCTGTATCAACTGAACCAACTGGTGCTTGGGGAATTTTGATCAAAGTAACATGGTTTAATCTCATTCAATCATGAAAGAGAATACCAGAGAAATGGATTCAGATGTTTGTACAATACAGTTGTCTGTGTTGTAGAGGGATACTAATATTATTAGAGGAGTTTTCAGGATGAATCATTTTAATGATCTATTCCCAGTGTTCCTATTCTAATGTATCCCCATACAAGTGGATAGGGTCAGAGTTACACTGTAACACAACTGAAACAGGGCTCAAAGTTTATTTTTGGCTCTGGGAGCACTTGTGCGACCAGATGTAAATTTTTAGGCGCACTGCCGAAATTTTAGGCGCACAGTAAAAAATTTTAGGCGCACAGCTTCAAATACTACCTACTCCAAAATGCTCAAAAAGAGCGACTCAGGCTTCGTATTGCAATATGGGCCAATTCTAGCAGTATTGAACACAACGAAAACAAATAAAAGAATCAGGATATTTCACACAAGAGTTAAGCTTAGATATTAACTTCTGAAGTCGTTTCGTTGAGTATCCTCACTATCCATTTCCTTGTTATTTGCGTCACCTTTGAAATTCTGTTCACGAAGATATTTGTTTTTTTCAACATCTGGGTATTCGTGAGAACTAGCACGAACTTTGCTCATTTGGCTAGCTTTCTAGCCATAGAATTCGTGGACTGGCCCGTTCCGAAAACGCTGGGCATTTTTATATGTCACACTAGCGAAAACAAAGCTTTCCTTTCAAAACGGAGCACACGATTTAATTCTCATCCCCAGTTTCCTTCGGACTTAAACTTTGACATGATCATCGATTGCGCAAGAAGCACGTGCCTCATTCCTTCATTTGCATGTGTCAGCGGAGTTGTTTACAACACCGAACGTGGGACATGGGGAGGAAATGAACGTTCGAGTTCGGAGAATCCACTGGGAAATTTGGCTGGAAGTGACGAATAGAACACACACCGATGAAGGGAAAATGGTGCAACTTTATTATTTGGTGCCTGGTTGTGTTATATCTATGTTTACATTTATATTTATCATTCAGAGTATGTTCAGTACGGTCAGGTGAGTGAGCACTTGAGAAGTCGCACTGTACTTTGGCTTTTAAGGCGCGGTGGTGCGACCACAGATGATTTTTTAGGCGCACAGCAAAAAATCTAGTCGCATATGCGACCAGTTGGTCGTTAACCTTGAGCCCTGTGAAACCAGCTTTATGAATACACAGACTATTGTTTACAAATTGGTGTTTGTGCTACAGATGTTTTTAAAGCTCCCCAAAATCAGTGAACTTGCCAACGTAAGTCAAAAGCATGGAATTGGATTGTTAAAATGTTTTGATTTTAAGATTAAAGTATTTTAAAATTTGGCTTTGATTTTTGTTGTATTTTTTTCGACAGGGGACTTTGTGGTGTTTGCATACAACAACTGTGTTTGCTTTTCTGTTGACATGGTAGAAATCAGAATCAAGTTTTCCTGGCAATCAGAACTTGAAGAATCAGGAAGATCAAATATTGTGTATGTAGCTTGAGAGTGAAAAGGGAGAGAGATGCCTTAGCTTTCTGAGAAGGTTGAAGAGTATTTCAAACCATGCAGGGCAATGCTTCTTGAAACCAGTAAAGGGGCAAAATCAAGGTATTTTACCTTAATACAGTACTGATATTGTTTTTGTTTAGGAAATGCTCAGATAATCAAGGCTGTGCTCTAAGAAAAGTAGTTGGGTGCCCAAACCTCTAAACCTTTGAAATCCAAGGCGCCTAGCATGTAAGTTTGGTGCAAAAACTAAATATTATTTCCTGGTCACCCAATGGCAAAAGTAAGTCTCCAGGGGCGACCGGGCGCCGCTAGAGCACAGCCCTGGGTAATGTATTGGATTTCCTTGGGAAATGTAATAATTATACAGGGTTGGACATTAGCACTCGCATGCTCACCCAGGCGAGTGTCTTAAGTGTTGGGCGAGCGCTAATCATCGATCACTTGCCTGTTTGACAAGTGCAATTTTCGTCGCCAAGAAATTATTTAGATAATATTTGCTGAGAAAATTCCTAAACATAAACTTTCCATTTCTATTTTGCAAAGTTTTACATTCCGAACTGTCTAGTAAATTGGCGCTGAAAGGCAACATAATATGGCCTCCTGTTAGTGATAATTACATAACACATGTACTTGTACAAAGTGATACTGGTGGTCACTATCGAGCCATCAGTGATCACCGCTCCCGAGAAGAACAGACACATGTACTTGCAAACTGCAGGGATCTCACGAAGATTCATCAATAAAAACTATTTGAAATATAAAGTAAGAGTCTCCATTGTGTTTTCTTGGGGTTTGAGGTCTTGAAATAGAATTTTTCATTGAAGTAATAATCCTTGGATAATTGTTGGATAATCCTTGGTCCTTGGTCTGCCATGTGCTGGACGACATTGCGAGGCAGTGGGGGGGGGGGGGGGGTGAGGGTCACTCACCTGAATGGCGAATACTCTCAAAATTAAGTGTCCAACCCTGTTTATACGTGATTTGGGTGATTTTTCTACATGGAGGCAGGATGGCCGAGTGGTTTAGGGCGCTGGTATTCAATGCAGTGACCCGGTTCAAATCCCACTCTGGCCACTAGCTGAAGTTGTTCTGGGTGAGTAGCTGGTTCAACTCCTCGGTCATCCTTGTAAATAGCCAACTGGCTGCCTCCCACCAGTTGGGATTCTTAACTCTGTTGTTTTCATTTGTATTATTTGTTTCATTGGCCCTGAAAAGCCCCTTTAGGGGAGTGGTCAATTAAGTATTTATTTATTTATTTATTTATGTAAAACATGAAGGGAAGGAATTGCTGTTGTTGTTCTTTTAAAATGTGAATTGATTGCAATCTAATTATTCTAAGAATACATGTAATGATCATGTGGAGATCACTGATTGGATGACTGATGACTGCTAATGATCGCTGATTGGATGGCTGATAATGCAAATCACTGATTGGATGACTGATAATGATCACTGATTGGATGACTGCTAATGATATCACTGATTGGATGACTGCTAATGATCACTGACTGGATGACTGATAATGCAAATCACTGATTGAATTACTGATAATGATTGCAATTCCAAGAAACCTGGAATCACAGTCAGTCATACATGTATATGGCCAATAATATGGCAATAATTTGTAGAACTGTTATGGCCCCGTAGTTATGAATGTTTTGCAATATTGATACAGTTTAAATCACTATCGAGAATTCCTATATACACTGTAAAGCAGTATGTAACAGAAGCAACCCAGCCAATCCAATGGCAGAGGGAGGCCTTTCCAGTCGTGGGTCCTTTCATTGAGTAGTCAGATTTTTTTCGATTAGTAGATTGATGCTCATCCTTTTAAGCAACGAAAGCTAACATTCTTCTACCTTTGTTAAATCTTTCTTACTTTGCAGTAACTCATTTTTTGAAAGAAAGAATTTGAACATTCCCAATAAAATGTGTCTGGTGGGCACATCTTGTTTGGGTAAACCAGTCACTAAAATGGGATAGCTTGGAAGGGTACTGAAGAGCCAGCTTTATTTGGAGTTCATTTTCTTACAGTGTATCTGCCAAAGTAAATTACATGTATCACAGCAAACACATTTTTCTATCTTATGACAAAGACAGGAAAACACTGGAGAAACAGAGTTGGTATTCAACAAATGACTAATTCCTTGTTATGTTACAGCTACTTTGTTTAACAAATTACATGTATGTTAACCCTTTCCCTCCTAAGGGGTTCTCCATTGATGAGTAAAATCGTGTGGCGTTAGACAGAGTAAAATCTATAAGTGCCATTTGGCACCATCAGGAGTGAAAGGGTTAACATTTCCTACTTTGCCTTTCATTTTTTTAAGCTTCACTAAACACGGCCGGATCAATTAAGGCTTGGTGTAAGTACCACTTGTTTATATTTGTGACAGCCTTTAGAGCATGGTGACATGTTTACATTTGGAGTTAGACAACATTTTGAAAGCAAATTAGTGGGATTGTCCCTTTTACAAATTTTCAATTATTAACTCATCATCTCAATGTTTTGTGTTTGCAGGGCTGTCACTAATTTTTTAAGTAGATCGGGATACAGTGTATACCAAAAAATAACGGGGGATTCAAGTTGCTGAAGTGTAGTAAACATGCTGATTTTATATCAAAGTAGCCGGGAATATACCTCAAAATATGAGGGGAAAATCCCCGGGCCCCGGCCCTTAATGACAGCCTTGGTTTGCCTTTTCAGTGTGTCAAATGCAATGGATTGCTTCATTCTCCTGAAAAATAATTAACTTAAGAAAAACTTAACAAAACCAGACTACTGTACAAAAGCATAACAGTCAAAGTAAAAACCCCGATTGTTTGCATGACTGTAGCTTGTGTTGTCTTCCTGGGTTTGCAAATTTTATTTTATCATCAGAATTGTGTTGCCTTAATTTTCTGGTGTTTCCAATTCTCTATCCTTCAGAGCATTTCTTTGTGTAAGGGAAGATCTCAGACAGACCCCATCTGTTGCATCAGTTAAAAGGTCAGTGTTGTCTCAGATTAACAAATATATTTTAAGGGTGCCTGTGATGTCATATCAGTTACCATGGCAACACGCCAGGTCCACAAAAAGGTCCTCAAAATGCCAGTTTTTGCAAATTACCCTAAAAAGCAATCTGGCGACCTACCGTTTCTATTCCTTTGTTTGGAAACTCCCTAAATTTTTTAATTTTTCAGGCAGTATGAAAAAAATTTATGCAGCAGAATAAAAGATATTTAGAAAAAACGTGTTTTATGGCTTACAGAAAATTGTACTAGATAATTTTCCCTGAAACTCTTATATTTGAAGTGTCCGCATCCGTGGTGTGTGCATGCAAAAAACCAAGATTTAAGGGCACCGAGCAAAATTTTGAGCTAAAAACAAATGTACATTCCTCTAACAACAACAAACTCGTAACAACATGAAGGAGCTTGTGTCAAAGCATTTCCTTTTGGTTTTATCAATTTTATAAGAAATACCTTTGCGTCTTAGCGGTGGAAAGTTGTGACAAGTCTACTTTGTACAGGAAAAGTGCACAGTAACACTTGCCAACATGCTATCAAATAATGCTAATACATAACAGTGACGGTTTTCTTATCTCTGTCTTTTTCATTTCTTTTCTTTTGTATGGCTGCTATTTTGGGGGATTGTTTCAGAGCAGGATGTGTCTAAATACCCGGAGTACATCCTGGGCGGTTGTGCTCGCTGGCAAGTCAGCATCGGCTTCAAAAACAGACGTTTGATATGTGGCTGGTTCTATCTTGTTCAAATGTGATTGGCAAAAGTCTGCAAAGAATAGAACCCACTTTACTAACAATAGCATCTTTTCATATTTGCTGGCCTGAAATGACAACAATCGAACCTACATTAAAATTATTTTGCTAACAAGGACTTATTATCTCTGTCGATGTGGAATTCCGTTAACAGACAGAGTTCCTGTTTGTGTTGGTCCTTTTTATTGCCCATGGAAGCTATCTTTGTCATGTAACGTCAAGATTGGATGCCAAAAATGCTCGTGTGCATACTATCCAAACATAACAGCAACATTCCACTGCTTGCTTGTCGGTGACTTGGTATTTAAGCTCACCCCGGCCCTGTGGACATCAGCACTGAATCTCTTAGTTTACAAAACACCATTGTCCATGCAATGAAGAAAGTCATCTTATCTCCTTTGGTAAGGAATTTTAAGCTGTCTTTTCTGCTTACTGAACACATGATCTGTGAGGAGCAAATTGGCAGACCGTCTTGACTTTGCCTTTCCAGAACAGCTTTGTTTTTCCACATTCCCAAAATAAGTGGTAAAGGCTTTCTCTCTCACTCATTGTTCCAGTTAACTTTCAGAGTTAGGGAGTCACGGAAAATTTTTAAGGGGTCATAAGACACGGGTCTTCCCTAATTTTCTTACTTAACAACTCTGTGTGTCGGGTCAGGGAGCCAGATTTCTCGGGTTTTTGACCCGAGACCCGCTGCTTATCTGGAACACTGCTCACTCTGACAAAAATTGCAGACCTCATCATCTACAAGTCCCACTTTGTCAAGAAAGGTATTGATCAGTAATTGCCGTTGTAATAATTTGAAGTTAAAAACTATACGTTTGGAGTTCTTTGTACATGTAAAAGCCAATTCATAAGCTGTTTTACAGACGATGTGTTCGTGTGAGCCAGTGTTTATTTCCTTGTGCCATTATTCTTGGCTTTGTTTTGGTTTTTCGTTTTTACTTGACACAAGCTTTTTCTAAACAAGTCTTGGTGATTTTGGTTTTTCCAGGAATTTCAAATGGAAGCTTTCAATTAGCCAGCCTGTGTTTCCTCTATCTGTCTACGTAGACAATTAATTGCTGAGATCATTCCGTAAAATTTTAGAGGGGAAACCTACTGGCCGTATTCATTTTGAAAAGCATTTGGTGACGGAAACTTAGAAAATTCATCCATTAAATTTTCAACTTTTGTTATTCCCTTAAAAAACCAGTCCTTGTAAAAGGCAGGTTTATCGTCAATTCTTATCAGCGAGTTGTACCATAGAGGTGACGACATAAGGTGTTTGTCTGATGTGAATCTCTCCTCAAAGGAGGTGGCAGATTTCAGGGATTTTTTTAACAAAAGGGCCTGATTTCTTAAATATATTGTGCATGTCTTTTTTATTAAGCTTTCCTAGTAGCACCACTTTGCCTCCGTAGGGTTGAAGTTCCAAATCAAGGATACTTTTCCAGCTGCTACTGTTTTCAATACTGAGGGATTCTTTTATCCAATAAGCCTCAAGGGGTTTATTAAAAGAAGCTATAACAATCATCTTAAGTCCTCCTTCAGCATAGTTGTTTATTATTACATTACGCTTTATTTTGTCTACTTTTTCGTTCCAACGAAATTTGTAAAAAATTGCCTTAAGCTCTTAAATTGTTTCGACATCCATTTGGAGAGGGGCAAGAAGATATGCTAATTGTGATACCACTAGACTTTTTTGTAAAACCATAATTTTTCCTAATAGACTGAGTCTCCAGCAGCCTAATATGTTCTTTGCTTTTTCCAATCTGTCTTTGTAGTTTTGAGATACTGACCACACTTAAAGTGCTTTGACTTTTTTTTACTCGACCATTTGAATTTTTTTTCTGGACAAAGTTTAAGATCGTATTTTGCTCTTGAGCCAATCCACAAGGCTTCCGATTTGCTGCACATATTTCCAAAAACATCTAATAGCCTGAGAGCTTCTTCGAGGGAATGTTCGGAACCGTCTAATATAAGTGTGGTGTCGTCTGCGTATTTATACGATTTTATGATCTTATTACTTCTTCGAAAACCTTCTGCCATTATTTCTACTTATTATATCTCTCAGTTAGTACGTGCGCTGTGATTGGTCAATTTTGCGGGCCGTATTCTACTGTACAGCGCGCTAAATTTGAAAGTTCCCTTTCCCGCACTCCTGATTAACCTCAGAGATATAACAAATCCTACTAACCTTGTTTTCTCGGTCCATACTGTAAGTTGTGGATCCTCGTTTTTTCCCGTTGATTTATGGCCTGTGCGCTTTGTTCTTGGGCCATAAGCGAACGGGAAAAAAATCGGTCCATAACTTACAGTACGGACCTCGAACTCGGTTAGTAAGAGGTTACTGAGTAAGAGGTATAAAACGAACAAATAGGGCGGAAGGGGACAGCCCTGCCGAACTCCTCAATTAAGTTTGAAGAAATTACTTTCCCATGCATTATTTAAAATACAGCTTTCTATGTCGAAGTAGAGAACATTAATCCATTGTAATAATTGTGATCCGGAACCAAAAACGTCTTAAGTCCTTTGAATAAAAGACCATTTTGGTGGGTCAAAGGTTTCCTCAAAATCAAGAAAAAGAAGAAGTCCCGGAACGTTTTTCGCTTTAGTATATTTAATAACATTGTCCATCAATCGAATAAGTTTAGGAAGCACAATTTTAATTTGCCGGGTTCGCTATGGCTTTAGTCGCAATCTTATAATCACAATTTAACAGCGTTAACAATCGCCAGTTTTTAACTAAATTGAGCTCGGCAGCCTTTTTGGGTATAAGTTTCACGATACCTCGTGTTTGCAATACAGAATGTTTTCCTGTTTCATATGAGTAATTGAGAGCGTTTATAAGAATATCAACCAAATCGTTCCAGAAAACCTTATAAAATTCACCGGGAAGACCATCTGTTCCAGGGGTTTTATCCGAAGACAGTTTTAGGCGCATCTAGACATTCCTCCCTGTTGAGCAGTCCTTTGCAAGAAAATTCTTCTTTTTCATTCAAATGTCTTTTATTTGGTTGTTGGAAAAAGTCTTCAGTGAGGCACTCGTTATTTTGGAGCTATAGAGGCTTTAATAAAAGGAAACACATTCATTCAAAATGTCTTTGTCGGTGACAACCAAATTGTTCTCATTAGTTTTAATCTGAGTTATAGTTCCCTGTTTGCAATGTCTTTTTCAAGAAAAATCAAGAAAGTACTTAGTATTTTTCTTGCCTTCATTGTACCATCGAGATTTGGATCTGAGAGTAGCTTCTTTCAGTTTGGTATTCAATCAATAGCTCTAATTCTCCTTTCTTTGTTTCAAGTTCCAACCATACTTTTTGTTTTTGAGAGTCATCTATGTAGATATTTGTAATATCTTTTTCTAAAGTTTCAATTGACTGTTCGATATTCTCTTGTTCCTGCGTCATTTTCTTCTCCTAAGATGCTCCATATTTCATTCATTCCTCCTTTACTTTCAGTTTTACCATTTCCCAGAGTACAAACGTATCCTTCGCATATTCATCCTTAGTTTGTTGTATAATTGATTTGATTTGGTTAACAGGTGCTTCCCATTTGTAATAAAGTCACATACCATGAAGCGTCCCCGGGGGCAAATAGTACTTGATATCCCCATTCTGCTCGGCAATCATGCTTATTTTCTTCAGTACAATGAACTTCTTGAAGGAAAAATATTGACATCTTTTTCGAGCGGAGCCAATTAAACGTTTCCCGATGATTTGCCTTGTCTCCTAATCCTCTTACATTAATAGACCCTATTTTAAGATCCATTTATTTGTTTACTTTGGTTTGTAATATAAATTTCCCTGGCCATCCATCCCCAAGAGCACTTCTGTGATTGATTAAAGGTGTAAACTACAAAATCAAAAAATAAACAAAACCAGGGTCAGAAAATATGCGGATAAAAATACACAAAGACAGCAATAAAAACAGCTGTAGGACACAAAGAGTTGAAGTTTGCAATGCTGATTCGTTTTGCTTGCGGCCTATCTTCAAAACTCTCCGTTTGCGTACGCCCTCAATAAGAATTTAAGTTTGATTTTAATAGTGGCTTAAACGTTACACTTTCGCTGTTCTCAAGATTTGTGGCCATCGGATAGTTCGAGTTCCTTGCCAGCAGACCAATACTCACCATTTATGTATAGTTTGTCTGGTTGGTTCCTTCGAGCTTGTTTCAGTGTTTCAAGTTGTACTTTTTGCCTGTTGACGATCTTGGTGGAGGGTCTTTGAACATTTGGTATTTTGTGCCTTGTAAAATCGATGATCCGGCGCCAATATTTCCTCGCAATCTTTATAACATAAAAAGCGGGCTAGTATGGGTCGCAGTCCTCCGTTCCTTGCCTTGCCTATTCGGTGAACCCGCTGAATCTCAGCAGTCTCTTGCATCTTTGTAACCAAGATCACGTTCCAAAAACTGTCGAAGCACTTCTTTGGTATCTTCTTGTTGATCTGCTGATATCTTTCTCTCCCCAATATTCATGAATTTACTATTCTCGCGTCAATGTTATCGAAGGGCAAAGGTGCAGTCTGCTTACATTCGAACAAGTAACTAACTTTATTTAACCAGAAGCAGTGTATTGTACACAGCGCAACGTCGTAAACTAACGTTCTTAGTGTGGTGTCCATTTTGTAAACATTGTGTAGTAATTCTTAAATAAAAACATAATAAAAAAAGGAAAACTTTATTTAACTTGGGTAGCCGATTCAGCTACGTGGTTACTTTAAAGGCTGTCGTCAAAGCTTGGTTGAAGAACAACTAAGAGTCGGAAAAAACTGTTAGAGTTAACACTTTTCACAGTAAACTGCCATAAAGTCTACAATGTGGCCAATCCTCCGTGTCTGTGTACTTTACTTTTAACTGGGAAGTACCAAAGGCCTATGGTTTGGGGGAGTTACCAACAAAGCTTGGCACAGGGGTCCTTGGATGTAGAACCAATTTCAGTCGCCTCCTACTGGGAACAGGAGACCCTCCGTGTGCAAGACACTCAAAAAAACTGTCTCCAGCTACTACCTCGAGTCACAGCCGTATTGTTGTATAGGACCATTTATCGAAGCCTTAGCACTAAAATTCAAAGTGCTCGTCCACAGCCACCAGTAATTAGGCAAACTAATGTTTTAAAAGCTTTAGTGAAAAAGCAAAATAAACCAGTTACATGAAACAAGCAGCTCTTTCTCAAGAGCAAACAGAAAATTAAAAGAACTGGTCACACTGGAGACAGCACACAAAACACCATAAGAGCAAATCAAACTTGGTAAATAAAATTAATTAAAAACCACAAAAAAATTAAAGTTATTCCCTGGGGACTAATGATGAAAGAACCTCTCACCCCTCCCTCTCCAAGAAGAGAAGGCCTTCTCTACCCCCTGTAGAGAAAGGGAAAGAGTGCAAGTTCAACCCATTTAACTTCATTCCATAAGAGAGAGAACGAAAAGGAGAATTCCGACTCCCAAGCTATCCCTAAGAAAACGGAAACAGAACTAGTGAGACTATCAATTCTCATTTCTATAACTTTCTTTGTGCATTAGTTAAGAGAATTTGGGGTAATATCAACATAACCTCTGGCTGATAAGTTTGTCCAGTCACCTGGACAAGAGGGTTGGGCTTACATGTAAATGCCTTGTTTTTTGTACCTTTCATCACTTCCGTCAAAATGGTTTCAGTAACCTTGAAAACTTTTGGAAGGAAGAAGAGTTGCTTGGGAGAATGTTGAAAATAAGGGATAAGTGGGAAATATTGAAAGTGGTTCAAACTTTAAAATTTAAGTAAATAATTAGATCAAGCCCAGACCGTCCCCCACCACAACAACGTGCCTCTTTCACCATTAACAGACTATAATTTATGTGTATACCTTTTTACTTTTCTATCAATCTCGATTCACCCCATTTTCTCCCAATTTCACATCCACCAACCCCTTACTTTAAGAACAAATATGCTAATCACTTCTAAGAGTTCAAGGGTCAACCCTAGTAGTATTGCATAACAAAGCAGTTAAAACAACAACGCATCAATATTCCTCCCTCCCTAAAAAAAAACTTCACAAAATGAATACATTACTTCTTCTTTACACATGCAACAAATGAATTTCTCCTAAATTTGTACATACATTAATAGTTATCTTTCCAGTATCTCAATAGGCCATTTCCGAATTCATGTCTGCCTCTTCAAAGCGAGTCTAAGTGCGAAGTTTTTGTGATGGTAATTAGTTCTACTTTACATATAAATTAAAACTAATTTTCATAACAAAAACTTCGCACTTAGACTCGCTTTGAAGAGGAGGCAGACATGAACTCGGAAATGGCCTCTTTCTCTCTCCTTAAAAATAAAAGTGTCAGAATTTAACATCTGAATAAATTATCCCGGAAGGGAGGGTTGGGAGTACCTCCCACCCTCCCTCTCCCACTCTGCCGAGTGGAAGAAGGGAGGGTTGGGAGTACCTCCCACCCTCCCTCTCCCACTCTGCCGAGTGGAAGAAGGGAGGGTTGGGAGTACCTCCCACCCTCCCTCTCCCACTCTGCCGAGTGGAAGAAGGGAGGGTTGGGAGTACCTCCCACCCTCCCTCTCCCACTCTGCCGAGTGGAAGAAGGGAGGGTTGGGAGTACCTCCCACCCTCCCTCTCCCACTCTGCCGAGTGGAAGAAGGGAGGGTTGGGAGTACCTCCCACCCTCCCTCTCCCACTCTGCCGAGTGGAAGAAGGGAGGGTTGGGAGTACCTCCCACCCTCCCTCTCCCACTCTGCCGAGTGGAAGAAGGGAGGGTTGGGAGTACCTCCCACCCTCCCTCTCCCACTCTGCCGAGTGGAAGAAGGGAGGGTTGGGAGTACCTCCCACCCTCCCTCTCCCACTCTGCCGAGTGGAAGAAGGGAGGGTTGGGAGTACCTCCCACCCTCCCTCTCCCACTCTGCCGAGTGGAAGAAGGGAGGGTTGGGAGTACCTCCCACCCTCCCTCTCCCACTCTGCCGAGTGGAAGAAGGGAGGGTTGGGAGTACCTCCCACCCTCCCTCTCCCACTCTGCCGAGTGGAAGAAGGGAGGGTTGGGAGTACCTCCCACCCTCCCTCTCCCACTCTGCCGAGTGGAAGAAGGGAGGGTTGGGAGTACCTCCCACCCTCCCTCTCCCACTCTGCCGAGTGGAAGAAGGGAGGGTTGGGAGTACCTCCCACCCTCCCTCTCCCACTCTGCCGAGTGGAAGAAGGGAGGGTTGGGAGTACCTCCCACCCTCCCTCTCCCACTCTGCCGAGTGGAAGAAGGGAGGGTTGGGAGTACCTCCCACCCTCCCTCTCCCACTCTGCCGAGTGGAAGAAGGGAGGGTTGGGAGTACCTCCCACCCTCCCTCTCCCACTCTGCCGAGTGGAAGAAGGGAGGGTTGGGAGTACCTCCCACCCTCCCTCTCCCACTCTGCCGAGTGGAAGAAGGGAGGGTTGGGAGTACCTCCCACCCTCCCTCTCCCACTCTGCCGAGTGGAAGAAGGGAGGGTTGGGAGTACCTCCCACCCTCCCTCTCCCACTCTGCCGAGTGGAAGAAGGGAGGGTTGGGAGTACCTCCCACCCTCCCTCTCCCACTCTGCCGAGTGGAAGAAGGGAGGGTTGGGAGTACCTCCCACCCTCCCTCTCCCACTCTGCCGAGTGGAAGAAGGGAGGGTTGGGAGTACCTCCCACCCTCCCTCTCCCACTCTGCCGAGTGGAAGAAGGGAGGGTTGGGAGTACCTCCCACCCTCCCTCTCCCACTCTGCCGAGTGGAAGAAGGGAGGGTTGGGAGTACCTCCCACCCTCCCTCTCCCACTCTGCCGAGTGGAAGAAGGGAGGGTTGGGAGTACCTCCCACCCTCCCTCTCCCACTCTGCCGAGTGGAAGAAGGGAGGGTTGGGAGTACCTCCCACCCTCCCTCTCCCACTCTGCCGAGTGGAAGAAGGGAGGGTTGGGAGTACCTCCCACCCTCCCTCTCCCACTCTGCCGAGTGGAAGAAGGGAGGGTTGGGAGTACCTCCCACCCTCCCTCTCCCACTCTGCCGAGTGGAAGAAGGGAGGGTTGGGAGTACCTCCCACCCTCCCTCTCCCACTCTGCCGAGTGGAAGAAGGGAGGGTTGGGAGTACCTCCCACCCTCCCTCTCCCACTCTGCCGAGTGGAAGAAGGGAGGGTTGGGAGTACCTCCCACCCTCCCTCTCCCACTCTGCCGAGTGGAAGAAGGGAGGGTTGGGAGTACCTCCCACCCTCCCTCTCCCACTCTGCCGAGTGGAAGAAGGGAGGGTTGGGAGTACCTCCCACCCTCCCTCTCCCACTCTGCCGAGTGGAAGAAGGGAGGGTTGGGAGTACCTCCCACCCTCCCTCTCCCACTCTGCCGAGTGGAAGAAGGGAGGGTTGGGAGTACCTCCCACCCTCCCTCTCCCACTCTGCCGAGTGGAAGAAGGGAGGGTTGGGAGTACCTCCCACCCTCCCTCTCCCACTCTGCCGAGTGGAAGAAGGGAGGGTTGGGAGTACCTCCCACCCTCCCTCTCCCACTCTGCCGAGTGGAAGAAGGGAGGGTTGGGAGTACCTCCCACCCTCCCTCTCCCACTCTGCCGAGTGGAAGAAGGGAGGGTTGGGAGTACCTCCCACCCTCCCTCTCCCAATCTGTACTTTTTTTATTCTTCCCTTTTTTGATATTCTCCATTCCAACTTAAGTTTTTTTACTTTATTAACTTAACAAGGAGACACAAGTTTTCCGCATTTTGTTGCGGCACTTTATTTTTTCTTTGACTGTAATGTGAAGGGTTGGTGTTTTTTATTTGCCATCTTTTGTTTTGTTTTACTTTATTTTTTTTAATACATTTTCTAGACATAAGAGTCATTTCGTGTTCTGAAGCTAATAAATATCTTATGTTTACTCTTTCATTAAATTCTGAGAAGAGCTTTACATTTGTCTTTCTTATTTAAATCTACATATTTGGTATTGCATTTTTTGATAATAAATATCTTATGTTTACTCTTTTATTAAATTCTGAGAAGAGCTTTACATTTGTCTTTCTGATTTAAATCTACATATTTGGTATTGCATTTTTGACACATTCGAGTCTAAAATATCGGGAATTGTCCTTTGTTGGGCGTATGAATTACTAGAAATATTGCTAGCTTTTGTGAAAGTTTATTTCCGACTTTATTGTCGGTTTTGCAGTATGGTCCAATTGTAACTAATTGGGGTGTTTTTACTCGTTTGAATAGGAACCTTGAAATTTCGTGTGCCACTTATGAAAAAGTATTTGAAGGCCTATGAAGTCTTTTCCAAAATGGATAAAGAACGTGTTGTTATTTCAAAATTTGAGTGTCAGGTTTCAAAATAATAAATTATAGGCTATCGAGTCATTTCCACAATCAGTGCTTTTATTTGAAAGTTTGACTGCTACTTTGAAAATTAGTTTCGTGAGGAAAAAAATTAGTTCGTAAACAAAACGGAAGAAAATAAGAAAAAATACTTTTTGTTCCATTTGAATCTATCTTATGGTAGTGTCCCATGAAGACGAATTTTTTTTCATAATTTTCTCGCTGGTAGTTAGTCTGTTGTTGGAAGCCACTATATTCGAATTTGAGTTTGTTCACTTACCTTGTTGTCTTCAGGGGTGTCACAAACATCGCTGCAGTGCTACGACTAAAATAGTTGTTAACTATAGTACTATTTATGCCAAATTCTCTCTCTCTCCTGTCCAGACTTCGGCAACTTTCTTCTTTTTCATTGGTAGTTAGTCTAGAACACAGAAGTTTAAAACTAATGCGCTAGGATCTCTTGTATTGTTGCATTATTCAATCGTTTTAGATGACGAAGACCTCAGGAAAGTAAGAATTACATCTATGAAAAAAAAGTTAGAATCCTGATACCTTCTCGCAAGAAGGGGAAAGAAAGTATCGCAAATTATCACCTAAAGCAGAAATTTTAAGTAATACGCCTGAAACTCTAATTTTGCATTTATATATTTGCAATCTTGAATGCATGTTTTAGACGACGACGACCCAAAAAAATACTGTAATGGTTAAATCTTTGCGATCTCTAAGTGTAAGATGATTCCGAAACCTTTTACGAGTAAAAGAGTCTAGTACCGTGAAATAAAAACCTTTTGGTAAAACGTTTCGTAAGTGCACTTTGGCTTTAGCCGAGTTTAGATTGTGGAAACAGAATTTAGTGGGAACGCAAGAAAAACGAAATAGATTCGTAAAAACCTATTTGCGAGAAGAAGAAACTATTAAGTAGCACAAAATAAAAGTTTTGGTAAAAAATGTTCTATTTGGTTTTTGGTTTTAGCCGAGCCTGAATTGTGAAAACAGAACTCGATAGCACTGCTGGAAAATTTCAAGAAGAATGAAACTTGCGCAAAATATTTCCTAATTTCGTTGCAGAATTGTAAGTTCCGTTGTTGTTCATGCGAAGAAATAGATTTTAGTACTGAGAAGTAATATTTACAAATTCAAAGTGAAAAATTAATGGAATAAACGGCTTGAGGTTCTGTTGTGGCACAAGTAAATTCAAGGTTCCTTAATTCATCAGGGTAGAGACCAAACTCTATTAGTTCTTCGATCAAAGCTGTAATCCTTAAATGCGTGTTAATTGTGTGCTGTTACCCTTTGAACCTCTTCGCTTTCTGTAATCATTATGGGAAAGCCTCTTAAGTAAGTACAGTCTTTTGCCGGCTGGCAAACAGGTGAAAACAACTCGGTCGTATCTCAATTAGGTGTTATTGTAGTTGTACAGCTTCAGCGTGTCCCTGGAATACTTGACAGATTACACTTTACTGCTGATCTTCACTGCTTATTTCCTTGGTTTGTCCAAGATCCAACCGGATCAATTATGTTTTAGTGACTTCCAGTTCAACCTGTAGACAGAAAATCAGAAGCGTTTCAATTATGTACGATCTGACAGATGCATTGTTACAGAGTCAAGTTATGTATACAAGAAACAAGGTTTCTACCGAAAAAAAGATCCGACAGTTGACAGTTTCAGGTCAGTATATTCGTCATCCAGTCACTATTATTTGAAAACACATCAAAGCAGGACGCAAAACCATCTATACCATCGCGGGCCTATGGTATTGGCATGGTCCGCTACACCTAAAAACGACGAAAATATGTTCTATGTTTTTCGATGTTCATTTCTAAAGAGCACACCTGAAATGAGAAAGGCACTCTTAAAATAAAGAGCCTCCGGACATATTTACAGCGGCTCGCATAATTCGCTTGGGTTGAACAAAATTTGACAGCACAATTAAAGGTCTGAGCCAACTCATTCATGCATAACTGAAGACAAAAGTTAGGATTTGTGAAAGCAACGGCGTCACGCTCCCAGCGATCCTTTTAAAACTTGTAAGAGATATTTTTCTGCAATTGAAATTAAGGTAAAGCTCTATGGAACTCAAAGTAGAAAGATACAATTCTTATGAATAATCGGCAGTAGAATGAAATTGAAAGATATGGAGATCTATTTTGAGCTGTTTAAACCCTCCGCGATTGAGAGAGGTACGGTAGACATCCCCATTCTTTTGCCTGGTTTGACATGGCCGAAGGAAGTTTTCCTGATGACCTTTGCTATGCAAATTTTCGAGGCCAACTCGCGTAACTTCTGAATGTCTTCTCCATGAAATTTCTAAAGGTATATCTCGTCAAGATACATTGATTTGAAAGGCTGTTACTCCGAACTATCGACTTGCAATAACCCTGTATTACCTCGCGTCGACAGCAGAATTTACGTTAACCATTGCTAACTTCTTCTTTTGTGTGTACTTGTATCAGTGAATCACGGAGACAGCATTTCGGCACATACGTTATTGAGTTTGTGGTCACTTAAGCCTGGCAAAATCTCGTTTTGGCACGCGGGTCACTTTTTAGGCGGGCCAGGACCACCTCACGAGGTGGTCTCGGTCCGCCTGATTTTCTTGGTCCGCATGCCGACATATTTGCATTTACATAAAAAAACAAGCGGGCCGTGCCAAAACTATTGGCCCGCCTATCTAAATTTAGGAGTGCCGGGTGTAAAATGAATGTCGTGCAAATGGGGTTTAATTATGCATATTTTTTCCGATATGCGATCAATGCAGGATATTTTAAATTTTTATCACACTGTGCTTTTATTATAAAAGGTCTTGAAAAGTGTAAATGTTCAAAATATTTTTTTGCTGATTTTAGGCGTCTTAAAAATGACCAATTAATCTGTCTTCCAGTCGCAAACACCTGCGGAAAGTTAATCGCTAGAAGGTCGAAAAATCTTTTTAAGTTCAAATCTATAGGTTTGAAATCTCTTACAAGTTTCAAAAAATCAGCTCAAAGAAAAGCGACACCATCGAATTGAAGGCAATACTGCAGAAGCAGGTGTTTTGGCGGAACGTTCTGTAGGTATGCAGTTTACTCTTGGGTGGCTTGTCAACGAACTACTAAATCAAAGTTTCATGGCTGCCGAATCGTCAGAGCGCAGGATTAAGTCGCAGTTTCTTTTCAAAATTATTTAAGACGTTACATATGGGTTTTATTACGATAATTCAAAATTGAAACGTTAAGCGAAAACAAATGGTTTTATTTTATTTGGATTAGTCTCCGCGTCATTTGGTGCGATTAAATTGGTAAATTTCAAATCGCTTTTCGTAAAGCAAAGTAACATTGAGTAAGAGTTATTCCGAGAAGATCTGTGAGAGTATGTGTGACGTTTTGTGGCAACCTTCGCGAAGCCGTAAATTTTATGGAACAAGAAAACACATGCAGTTTGAGCTTGTTTCAATATTCTTTTGCTGATGAAGTTGACAATATCAAAACTGACCGAAATTAGTCCCTCGTGTTTAGTCTCGCAGAATTCAATAATTATGTTTGTTTTCATCAAATGTCATGAAGCAAGTTTACAAATAAAAATTAAATTTAGGAAGAAAAGAGTTTAAGTAAAAAGAAACAGAACCAATGTTAACTCAGTGGCACTTTTCCGCAAAAAAACGAGATCAAAACCGCAATTTTCTGAAAGTTAATTGACTTTTTGGTCCAACTTGGCTGCCGTGGAAGTCAGTGCTATCGATTTCCTATTTCAGCTCTGATCGTACTTTAACAGAATTATCAATTCTGCATTGGGCCAGCTACGTATCTGACCAAATTTCAAAGTGTTGTTCTTGTAAAGAAAAGCAATATTTCAGCTTGAAATTACCAGCTTCGTCCCGTCCCGACTATCTGCCCAGGAGTCTCCGAGGATGGAAAATTTCTGACCCGGTAGGAAGAAAATATTGAAAGAGGAGCGTTAAGTTGTCCTTAGTTTACGTCTCAGCAATTCTTTACCAAAGCTCAAAGAAAATCAGCTATAAACCGAGGTAAAAAGTAATATATGTGGCTACAAAGAAGCTTAACTATGAAGTCTCTAATACCGGTTTCCGTACTCCTCAGTTTAAAACAAATCCAACTCCAAGTTCTTGCAATAGCAGTAAATGTATGCAGTGTTGGAGTCGTCGTAAAGCGGACAGCAGGGAGATTGGGATATTTTGATAAAAAAACGCAAAAAAGAGAACGTCTAACAAGGTCAAAGAAATCTCACCTTCCCATAGTGGAATGTGTTTGACCAAATGTTATCCCTGATGGCTGTATCTATCACTTGCTCCATTATCTTGGTTATATGACTGAAACACTGGAGAGAACAAATAAACATTATTAGAAAGAGTGGGATACATCCGAGTAGAAAAATAATGAAACCTGAACTGAAATTCTCTTTACACTATTTGAAGATCAAATCAAATTGAAATTCCTTCTATGAAATTATTTTATTAGAAGGTGTGTGTGTGTGTAATCTTCTCGATGCCTAGTGGCACTCCTAAGAGGTTAGCAAGGAAGTTTCTGCGACTCAACAGAGGCTCTTGGAGGCAGGTGGTGAGCCCAACCGGCCACCCTTATGTGTGTGAGAGCAGACCACAGCAACGCGAACTACGGTCCCTACTCTTTTCGATCAGTGTGTGGGTTCTTTTACGTCCCCATCCAGTTTTACATGGGGAGGTGAAGGAGACAAGGCCAGCAGCTTAACGTCACTGCCCGCTGACTGGATCATCTGAACTAAAGTAGACGTTGAGCACACAGCCAGCATGATCTTACCAGGACCCAGGTTTGTGCACCGGTCTGCGAGTTTGAACCCGCAAATCATGAAACCGATTGGCAAAAGGCAAAGGATTAGATTTCCATGGGATTGTGGATATGTAAATGTTGTTTCACCTTTCCGTCCTGGAAAATCCCAGAAACTCCTGAGGGGCACTAAAATAATTTTTCTGTATACCTGGCAAAGGCACTAAAGAAAATCGACAGAAATCGGCAAAAATAACTGTAACAACTCTAATTGTAATAATTGTAATTATTCTTTTTGTGGTTACTGGCTGTTAAGGCAGTCACCATAATGTCATCGGGTGCGTGAGTGAGTGTCCGTGACTTTTCGGAAGCTTTCGGAGTAATCTCACGAAGTGAGACCGAAAACACCCCGAGATTTATCGGAGTTATTGTAATCGCTCTTCACCTTTTAACGTGGGTTGTAATGAGAATAACTGCTTTGTATACATTTTGTAATTGCTACCGTTTTATTGAATATTACATTTCAAATGAAAATATTTGGAGATTCGAAAACGTGGCGCAAGAGAAATCGTGGTACGAATGTTGAATGTCTCCGATCTCTGTGAGCCATAAGTAGAGCCATTGCAGACTGGTTTTCCCATGTGCTTTGACGTGGCGGTCGACGTGACTATTTCGTGGTGATAATGATGAAGAAATCCCTCTTCGAGGACAGATCAAAAGTGTGGTTTTGAAGTTCGTTTGACTGCTTAGACTGGGGATCCACTTTGCAAAAAATTACAGGTTTGGATGCGAATTTTCACCGTGCTTTTATATCCTTCGATTCGTCTTGTATTTCCAAACAACTTTTATCAGTCTGATCAGTGAAGTTTGTAAAAGAACGTGCTCAATTCGAGTCAATAAATTGACCTAAATTGTGCTATACAAGAACCTAGCAGTTCGCTTGCTTTGTTTTGCGTAGCTTTATTCGAGCCGAAAATAAAACGCCTTTGCATTTTAACGTTGCTTTGGTTTTGTGTATTGAACCATGAACAATTGCACAGACTGTCATGACATAAACTTGTGTCGGTTTGCCAGCGATCGAACCAACAATTTCCCTGTTTATTGATCCGTGAATAATTGGATAGCTGGCGTGTGCTTGAAACCAGTGTTCCATTGATCAAACCAATGAGTTCACGTGAATCGAACCAGCGAGTTCACTAATCGAGCCAGTGTGTTCACTCACAACTTATCGAACGATGCTTGTAATACTCTACTAATTGTTTACATTTCCATTTATTTGTACGTATGAAAAGATAGATTCTCACTGTGGGCAACCATTCAAATTTGGTGTTACTGTATTAAACATCGACCAACACATCCCGCGTAAACGCCTTTGGCGTCTTGTTCTTTCTTGATAACAGCAAATTTATCTTTAGTATTATGTCAGTAGACACACTTTGATCTATTTACAATGTAATATGTGGTCCTTTGCGAGGTTATGCAGACTCGTAACGATCTTTTCACAAATCCTGAGATTTGTTTACTTAAAGCCTGGAGTATGCTAACCCCTCGTGTGTAGCGGCCTTAAAGGTATAAATTAAAAACGAAAAGGATCTTGGCAACCTCGCTCCCAGGGCTTTCTCTGCCATTTTTTCTTTCTTGGGAAACCGCTATTGCGGTTGTTAACCTATATTTGTTTTTTCGTTTTTCTGTGAAAATATCAGGAGGTTTCATCGAAGAAACTGAAATTAAAATTGAAGCTTCAGACACCCGATGAACACTTAATATTTTGTTAGTTTTAACTGGAGAGCATTACTCTATCTGCAAAATATCGACAAACACTCAGTTTTATTGAATTGGTAACAATAAAAAGAGTGATTTGAATTTAGATCAAGAATAGGGCACCCAGTATGTGATAATCTTATAATTCTATGGCAAACCACCTTAAAATAAAGCTTTCAAAGTTACGCAAGGAACAATCAATACAAACAAATCGTGCACATTCCAAGAATCTTCCGGCGCGTCAATACACGAGTTCCTTTGATTTGAGAATCGCTGAAATCAAAACGTTGCTGATGTTAATCAGTAACTACGGTATGTAGTTCCCGGATTGTTTTTGCATTTGACTTCATATTTACTTTCGAGAAAGCAACAACCGAAAGTTTCATATTAAAATAGCATGTGGTCGGCTACTCCCGTTAACCCAAGAGTCGTAAACAGATTCGATTCAGTTCAGTCCGTAGCAATCAAATTTGGCGTTGTATTTTCGTGACGATGAATTCGTCTTTTCAACGAAATTTATACACTGTTATAAATTTTCTAATTTTAAACGGAAAGACAAGTACATATACAGTTTAGTTAGAAATTTTCCTTAGTTATGCAAACCAACTTTATGCCTCAGTTGTGTGACCACTGAAACAAACTTTCCCGGGCCTGGCAAACCAATTCATACAAATGGCAGATCCGAAGGCTTGTCACCAGAGTAATTTGCTGTTCTCTGGCAGTAAACGTTTTATTAAAGTGGTGTTTTCTCCAAAGGTTTTCGGCCTTCATCTTGTCCCGATATTACAATAAGATCCCAAAATATTATCGAGGTATTACTTTAATCTTCCTCAGAAATTTGGGCCTTGGTCAAGCTTTGATTCCGAAACTGAAACTGAAAAACTTTGTTACGAGATAACTGTTTCCGAAAACTAAACCTTTTTTGTGTATTTCGAGAGGAATTACTTCAATGAAAGTAAAACAATGCAGCTTACGAAGCAACGAAATGTGCGTCGGTGAACTTTTTGAAGAGGAAATGTCGGAGCTTGCCGACTAAACGAGACAACTCCGGCCGATAGAAAGTTATAGTGGACTACTTGCCATTCCCCATTGGAATGGATTTTGTATGTTACGAAGAAGAAGAAAAAGAAGAAGAAGAAAGAGGAGTGTTTGACCGAGAGGAAAAGTGTCCGGGAAATAGAACCACATACCATTTGTAGTTTACGATTGTTGTCGACTGCCATCGACTGCTGAAAAAGTTCGAAATCATTCGTACGCTGACATGATTTGTCCGTAGACAGTGATCTCAACTTCGAATTCCCCATAGAAGTAGTTTTGCAATTGTTATCTACTGCAGAACATACGGAAGTTACAGTATTGCTTATAAGCCATATATATGGATCAGAAATATTCTCGTTGTTATCTACTTTGCTTTTTGATAATAATTCAAATATTTTTGTTCAAGTTTTTTGTTGTTATCTACTTCTGATAGCAACAAGGATTCAGTTCAACTGCATTGATTTGTTTTTAATCATCCAATCGATTTCTACTGATTTCTGTCGAGATCACGCCAGGGTGTAATTAAATCAAAACGTAGACTACAAACTGGGAGGGGTAAACGATTTTCGAAGTACCCTCCCTTTCATTCCCCCGCAGGCAAATCCCCTTAAAGGTATATCAAGCTTTTACTTTCCAACTGTTTCTTTGCTTTTACAGCTAGGTCCACAGTCAACGCGACGCGCCGTTTCTCTCCGTAAAACTTCGTAACTTCTTCTTCCTTCTACCCTCAGGCCCACAAACACCGCCAATGACAAATGGGTTTTGTCCTTGAACCTTGGTCTTCTCAATTCTTTCGTCAACTTTCCAACAACCGACTGTTTGCCACTTCAACCACCAACCAGTAACCACGAAACTTTTATATATAGGCATAATTAGTTAGCAATTAACACTTTACATACATAATTATTGTAAAACGCGGTACCTTACACTCCTATGTTACTATTTTCTCCTATGTTACTTACACTCCTGTGTGCTAAACACGATACCTTACAATCCTATGATAGCAACGCTTTACTAAATCAACATTTAAGAACAATAAACTTACACGCTTTTAGTTACAGACTACGTTACAATACATCTCTAATTACAAACCACTACGACTACAACGTTGAATTAACACTAGGAACATACGAAATACTAAGACCGAAAAACGGAAACAAAAAGCTAAATTAGAACATGACAAAAAAATAGAAAATTTTGTGACAGCGATGCAGTTGAAAAAGCGCTTTATTGTTGATGCTACTTCGGTTGGCAGAGCATGCATCGGACTGCTGAGCAGGAGGTCGCGGGCTCAAACCCCAGACCGGACCACAAACCAGGATTCCTGGTAAGATCATGCTGGCTGTGTACCGCTCTAACGACTGCTTCAGTTCAGATAATCGCGTCATTGGACAGTAGCCGCTAGCCTTATCTCCTACACTGTTCCACACGTGAAACTGGAAGGGGATGTCAAAGAACCCACACGCCGAATGAAACTTAGAGTAGGGAACATAAGTTCTTGGTGCTGTTTTCGTCTGCCCTCGCACACGTCAGGGGTGGGCTTGCCACTTATCCCCAGGAGCCTCTGATGGGTTACAGAAACCTCCAAGTAAACCTCTTAGGAGGTCCCTAATCACTACTTGGCGTGGAAAGGACTAACTTGAATGCATAATTTATGTATGAATCACTACAAACGAATTCGTTTTGGAATTCACGACGGTGTTTATTTTTCGGAATCCTTGAAGTTTGGCGGTAATCACTGTATAGAGATGTTTGTCCCCACCGTTAAAACGATATAGACTTTACGAAAAGTTCCTAATTCAAATAAATGGAAATTAATTGACTAGCAATCTGCAAAAACATACTAGATACCGCCAATTGGTCGCCCTTATTATTTCAAGTAAATTTTAAACAAAAGCTATGGGCTTGTAGCCACGTTACTCCAGTTAACTGAATTGAATAACACGTGTTGGACTTATCTGAATTAGCTGGAGCTTGAGTGGCAGGGTGATTGAACATTGTTGGCTTGCGTTCCCCAATCGTATGTTTTTCATAACCATTCACATTTTGACCTGAAAGATAGAAACCGATCGATTAGACAATATTTATTGCACAATAAAAACAGAGCGGACCACACCATATAGGCAGACGGTAGGGCATCGTGACCACTCATTCAACAGAATTTCGACTCGGATAGCAATAGAATTTGATGCTGTCGCATGCAGTCGCAAAAACAGCACAATAGGGAACTTAAGCAACGACGACGGCGACTGTGACGAAAACGTCATTTCAAAATACAACTTCTCGTTTTGGTAACTTTTTTCTCGATTATTCCAATTTGTTCAACATGAGCTGTCCATGGTCTAAATTACTGTGAGCGGTGTTACAGCAAAGAAGGAAGGAAAACCTGCCGTCGTGCGAACACGTTCTCGAGAAAACCTAAATTTTGATCATTTCACGTTGTTGTTTTGCAGAGGACGGTAAAGAAATGTACCAAACTGTAAACGCAAGTACAGTGGAGCGATCGTTTTTGCTCATTAATCCCATTGTTTTGTGGCGTTCTCGTTGCCGTTGCCGTGCTCGTTGCTTAAAGGGGCACTGTCACGCTATTGTACCATCACTTAAAGGTGCTAATGCATCAGTGGGGTCATCAGTGGAAACCTTAAAATAATGGTCTGGTTTTGCTCCTAAATAACGTAGTACTGCATTGACAGCATAAGCTCCTGTATTCCATCAAAGATTACGAGGATGGAAATGGATAGAAATTTGAAAAGCTTACCAATTTTTTCAAAATTTCAAGCTATGCGCTGAAAAATCGCCAAAAAGGTTATTATGGTTGGCTCTCCCTACTTTTTTTACACGATAACAGGTAAAAGGCAGTTATTTTGGCAGAACTGAACCAAAAACAGCAAAAATCCCGGTGACAGTGCTCATTTAAGCTCCCTATAATTATGTTGCGGGATTACGGTGCGTGTTTCATGCAAGAGAAAGATGGACGAACAAACGAATTAAAAAAAAAAACAAATCCGGTGAAATCTTACCTTCTGTAATCGTGGATTTTTTCACATCGGTCTTGTGCGCTCCACCAATCGTGTAAGTTATAATTCACTCATTATGTCATCTAACTAACAACAGAGAAGAAAAGGAGACCAGTTACTTAAAATTGTATACACTCGGGTCTGGATGCAAAATGTGTTCAGCGACAGAAAATCTTACGACGCTCACATCATCATCTCGAAACTGAGCAACGAAATCAGGTTGAGTTCGTCTGACAAGATTTTGTTCAGATTAACCGGCCCGTGTTCAAGAACGAAACTTAAATCGCTGATGTTCGCTTGATGTTGCCGGCAATAACTTGCCAAGACAAATTTCATAGTCAAACCAGATAAAAGTTCTAGAAGAACTAACCTGTAGAGAACTCTGATCTTTCACAGCGCACATCAATAAGACCGCGAACCAAGGATTTCTAAATGAACCCCAGCAGCACACGGCGGACACCGCTCGAACTAACGAGAGTGCCTTTTGTCTCACCTCTTTTTGTACTGCATTAAAAATTCATAGCGTAATCTACAATGTAAAATATTTGGATCGGCTTGAAAACACCGAGCAACTAACACGTTAACGAAGCTCACTTGTCAGACTGATTGGGCGATGTTGCTTGTGGTATTTTTAGTCAATTGAGTATATTTATCTCCCAACGAATGCCCACGATCTCTACATAGGCTAATTACATGTTATTTCTTTAGGCTGCATTTTTGTTCGAACAATGGGACAGGCGACGAATCAGTGAAGGATGGAATTAAAGGAGCGTGAAGTTAGGATTCCAGTGTATTAACACGTTCACTCATCGTAATCCGCTGACATGGGGTGTTACAAACAAATGAAAATTAGTTTGAATTTTAAGCAGCGTTGCTTAGCCTTGTCAAATTTTGTGGTGTGGTTTAACCTTCACCTCTTGGAGCTCACAATTTTCCGAGAGCGAGATGTTTGCTTCTCGGAACAGATAATGTCCGCGGACAAATATCCGAGCATATTTTCGCGCCAAATGGAGACTATTTTATAGACTCCCCAAATGCGTGTTGCGAAAAATATTTCAAGGATAATAAAGACAGTAGCCCCCATTTGGCTTTAAAAATCTGCTCGGATATTTATCCTTGCACATACTCAGTTCCTCGAAACTTAAAGTTTTCCGAGAGTGAAGCTATTCGTTTCTCGGAACAGATAATGTCCTCGGACACATATGCGAGCACATTTTCACGCCAAATGGAGAATGCGGGTGAGGATAAATGAATGCAAGTGAGTATGAATGAATGCAAGTGAGTATAAATGAATGCAAGTGAGTATAAATGAAGGCAAGTGAATACAAATGAAGGCCAGCGAGTATAAATGAATGCAAGTGAGTATAGGTGATTGTAAGTGAGTATAAGTGAATGTAAGTGAGTACAAATGAAGGCAAGTGAGTATAAATGCAAATAAGTGAGTATAAATGCAGGCAAGTGACTACAAATGCAGGCAAGTGAGTATAAATGCAAGCAAGTGAGAACAAAAGCAAGCAGGTGAGTACAAATGCAGGCAAGTGCGTATAAATGCAGGCAAGTGAGTATAAATGCAAGCAGGTGAGTATAAATGCAAGCAAGTGAGTACAAATGCAGGCAAGTGAGTACAAATGCAAGCAGGTGAGTACAAATGGAAGCAAGTCAGTATAAATACAGGCAAGTGAGTATATAAGTGCAGGCAAGTGAGTATAAATAATGCAAGCAAGTGAGTACAAATGAAGAGAAGTGAGTATAATTGAAGGCAAGTGAGTATATATGAACGTAAGTGAGTATAAGTCAATGTACGTGAGTACAAATGAAGAGAAGTGAGTATAATTGTAGGTATATGCGTGTTAGTGGAGGTAGGTGCATTTGTCAGTTGGTGTATTTATATATGTAGGATTGTAATGTATAGGTGCCTTATATGTGGGCTAGCATGACGTTCTTGCCCGATCAGAGGTTGAACGTTTGCACGCATGGTGCTAAATATTCGTCCGTACGGAAGGCTGCCCGTACTAGCAGTTTGGTGTTTCTGGGGAACTTGCTTCTATTCCTTCTTGACTTATCAAATGTACGGCGAGAGAGGACGTAGAAACCGGGTAAGTGAACATCATAATTTGCGAAAGTTTTGTACTCGATCAGTTGAATCACAGGTAACCCAGGCTCTCCATTTGCTAGAATAGAGATTAGAGGGCACATTTGGGGCGAATAAAAGCCCACTTCATCCATGCTAATAGATAGAAACTTTATTAAGGTGTCAAAACCGTCTAGTCAGGGATAAAAGAATCCCTTACTAATTTGGGGACACTAATATACAAACTAAAAACTATATCCAACAGTAGGTAAAATATCTGTAGTAATCTAATTACGAGATTTGTAGTAAAAAGAATTCAAAATGAACAAAGGCTACAGCTTGCGCAGCCATCATCTAAAAGTTCACTTATATTGAGTTGGCGTATCTTGCTTTTAAACGACATTAGGGTTGTGACGTCCCTGATACTCTTGGGTAGTTTTATCCATAGCCTAGGCCCTAGATATCTAATAGAGTGCTTGCCGTAGGTGACTGTCTCATACCTGGGTATAGAGAAATCTGCTTGCCTCAAATTGTAATTACTATTTGGTTCTTTAAAGATGTTACTTATATATGCAGGGCACAGTTAATGCTTTACTTTATACATAAGGATGCACAGATCCTGTAAGCGACTATTTAGTAGTGTGGGCAGATCCGCCTTCTCCAATAATTGTTCATAACTAGAATTATTATCCTTGAAAACCGCCCTAAGTCCTCTTTCTTGTAGTCTTTCAAGCTTTCGAGTGTCACTCGCTTTGCAAAAATGCCACACTAGGTGACAGTACGTGAGAAATGGTAATATCGCGCTTTTGAATAATATTAACTTAAATTTCATGGGAATTAGATTACGTAGTCTCATTAGAACACCAATTCTCTGGCTGGCTTTTTTACAAATAGAGATTATATGCTCAGAGAAATTTAGCTTAGAATCTAACACTACTCCTAGAAGTATGATATTATCTTTAGTTTCAATTACAACATCATTGACGCAAATATTACTGTCATTTTGAGTGAAGCCCAAGTTCAAAACTTGGTACTTTTTGAGGTTTCCCGCCAATAAGTTAGAATCGTACCACGTTGTTGCTAAGTTGGCGCTATCCTTTAACTGGGAAGTAACAGCTGCCTCGTCTGCTCCTGTGTGGTAAATTTGATGGTCATCTGCATACATAGACAAGTTCGCTGTTAGGCAATTTTTTTTTTTAATTTTTTTTTTTAATGGAAACTAGTGAGCAGCACACAGCAACTGATCTTGTTAACTTTGTTTATTATCCGACCGGTTTCGTCTGATCAAACAGACTTCATCAGGGATTCTAACAAGATGTTTAAAGGGAACTGGTTTTATACATTAAGTTAGAGTACAAAAGCACGTTCCAGTAAGGGTGTGAACAACAAAACACCCACAAGAAATTTCTACTAAATTGATCAATGTTTTTTTCGCAGCTGTGAGCTTTGCGATAAGCGGATGAATTTTGGTAAATGCGATTACCAAAGCCAGAGTTGATCTGCGCTCCAACCAACTTCTCAAGAACTTTACTTACACATGGTAAGAGAGTTATGGGCCGGTAGTTTTCCTTTGCATTTCTGTCTGGCCCAATATCCATACTTCCATTCACTAGGCCATGCATTCTTGTTAATACAAGAGTTGAACAAGGTGGTTAGTGGAGCGGATAATTCATTAGCACCTGTTTTTAAAGCCTTTGAAGGAATTCCATCAGTGCCGGTGGCTTTGTTTATGTTCAGCGAATAGAGAGCTGCAAGGACTTGTCCCTGTGTAACCGATTCGATTTCAATGGTCTGAGTGGAATTCCTATTTTCATATTGTATCCTCTGGCTTTACGTCGTAATTCCCAATTTTCTGGCGTTTTGTTTTTCAAGTACTTGTCATTTGCTTTGCGTTTAGCTCTAATCGCACTTTTCCAATGAGACGTCATGTAGGGCACGTCTTTATCACGCACACGCATTTTTTCACAGGTGCCACTTTGTCCAGTGAATAGTCTTTCTATTTTTCTTAGCATGGAGGGTGAAGTGGGCTTTATTTTCCAAAACTCCTTGTGAGTATTAAGGACAACTGCAACTAACCATATGCAGGGGTTTTAATATTTTGGAGTAGCTATCTGAGCTAACCAAAGTAGGTGGTGACCTGATGAATCCATTTTAATCATTTGAGTGAAAATCTAGACAAAGTAGGCGGCAGTTAGAGGTAAATAATTATTCTGATGAAGTAGGTGGCAATTTTTGCGGGGTGCTGGCTTGTAATGAAACCCCTGGCCATATGGTAAGTGACAGCAGCTTTCATTTCCTATTTCTTACAAATTTCCAGACTTGAACTTTGCCCCACAAGTGCCCTCTATTTTCCCTTATAAATTAACCTTTATTGTAGCAAATAGAGATCCTGGGTTACCTGTGGTTGAGCCAAATCTACTGCATGCAAGACTTGCATGGGAAGCAGGATTCTGCATTATTTTTATATTTAGTAAGATTTACGCACAGCCCCCTACATTAATTTACATGCCTGTAGTGACTCAAACTGTATTCATTTTTGGAACAGGGTTTAATAGTATGACTTTGATCAGCTGCAGTTATGCATGAATAATAAATTAAAATAATTTTTAATGTATGAGGATATGCAGAAATCTTTCCTTATAATTTTCCAAAGTTTTAAACCAAAGCCCACCTGTGTGTGGTCAACAAGTTATGCTGCAGTTAGAGATTTCTGCATAGGTCAACACATTAATAATTATACATGTATCCATGTTAATGTTCCAAACACGGCAAGCTATCTAGAGTTAAACTGAAGTCACAACCTGTATCAGTTGAAAAAGTCCATAGAATTGTATTGCCTTAATTGGTTGAATCGAGTGCCTTCTATAATACACTTGCTCTACTTCAGGTGTATGCATTGAGGAGTTATAATACACACACCTAAATTACCTCACAAGAGTGTGTGAGTGCAAATCTTGGAACATTATTGTTATGATAGAAATAATGCTCTTTTTCTTGTTTTCACAACTTGCACGGTGTTATTTCAAAGCTGGTCAAAGTTGGTTGGTTCAAAGCCCGAACTTCAACATGACAACTACATGTGAAGCTTAGGAAAAATTGCACCCCTTTTACATCAAATTCCCTACTTCCTGGTATGGAGAATGGTCAAATGCCCAGAGCATGCCACTGAGGGGTTACGGTGAAGGTTCTTGTTGTTCAAGTCCATTTCGTGAAGTATGTGAATGTGTGGAGTCAAGAATTTTGTGAATCAGGGAAAACAGTAGTCTTGCTCCAAGGTGTTGTCTGATTGTAATCATTGCAAATCATGTCAAGAATCTCAAGCTTACTAGTTTTGAAATTACAGTGTTGCTTTATTTTGTAGAAAAAGATTGGAGTTATGCTTGGGCTTTCTCCTCCTGAAGTGACACCAGAAGATGAGGAATGGAGTGCGATCTTAAATGAAACAACTTACAGTAACACAGAGAACAATAAACAGGCCATCAAGGAAAGGTGACTGGATTAAGTATGGATCATCATCGTCCTGATCTTTGAAATGGTCAGACTGGCATCTCAAGGCCAAAAATGACAGACTGTTAAATAAAATTCAGTGACTGATTTCTCATTTGAACTCGAAAACTCAACATAACTTTGAGTCTTTTTATTGTTGATGATCATGATCGAGGAATCTGGAGCATATACGACTTGCAGTGGTCATAAGGTTTATTTTTGTTTATTAAGCTGTATCCACCTTGTTGTGGTGGGGGACTATGTAGCCTTTGTCTACTAACTATTCACTTTAAATTTTAATTTTCAACCACCTTCAAATCCTGTGATGTTTTCCAATTTGCCTTACTTTTCAACTACTATCAATTGACTCAATTTGGAATGAGCGAGTTGTTCAGTTACGGTTTGCTAGTGTGGCCATACCGCTGATGGCCTGTGGTCTCGACTATCTACAAAAGGACTTGGCGCTGGCAGTTGTCAATACCCTTGGGATATCTTGATGATTCCCCAGGGTAAACATGCCGTTTGGAATTCTGGGTGTTCAATCTCGAGCAGTTACATATATCAAAACGAGATTCTACCACTAAAATGATGTAAATTTAACTACAGCACTACTTTCTGTACACAGAGGAACTTCTGTATTAAAGGAAACTTTTCCTGAGTAATGTTTCTAAAACTACGTGTTCTGACAAAACGTTTGCTGTATATTTTTCCAATTGATTGGAAGTTATGGTTACCAGAAACGTGAGTGGGTACGTTATGGAATTAACAAGTCATAAAATATGTAAACCTGACATAGGTTTGCTGAAAAATCTTTTAAAACTGTTTTAAAAATTGGTAACGAATTTTTTTATTGTCTTTTTGTGCAAAACTGAGAAATCAGCAGCCAATTTGCAGTCTTAAACAATTCGTTCCATGAAATATAACTCCTACTATCACATAAAAATAGAAACACACATCATGCCAGTTCCTTTGAATCTTCCTGAGCACTTTGCTATAATAATCATAGATTGCTCAAAAGCCATTAATGATATTTCCCTTGACTTTCGCACAAACCCAGGTCAAGCATTTTTTTGGTTAAATTTCCCACCCTTTTACCATACCTTTTAACACTTAGTTTATTGGCGTTTTCTTTTTTCTCCTCCACTGCATGGGCGCACTTCTTTAAAGAGAAAAAAAACGGCATACTTTGGCGTGTCCTAGTTTACCGACGTTCGCACCGGCTTCATGTTTTCTCTCGCGCTTTGCGCCGTTTCCATGTTTTCCCGGACACCGGTTGCCCTTTCTGCGGCGCTCAACGCCATCGCACATTTTTCGAAATGTTGATTGGCTCATTGCTTTAATTACTGAAACGTTATTACTGTGGCTATGCTCTATACAGCAGTCATTACAACTGAATACTACGTGGCTTTTCTTTGTGAGTTTCTGATCAAATTTGAAACAACCAGTCAACAATACATCGACTTCGCACGCTTTCTCTGTTTCCATCCCGATGAAGAGTTTGTAGTATTTAATGATCTCCAGGCTTCAGCGTACGGATTCCGCTGTGGATTCTGGCTCCGTTGAAGGAACTTTCGTCTTATGGTGACTGTAACCTTGTTCTTTGTGCACCCTCTTAACTTCTTTTCTGCCTCTAAAGACGTTGATCCCTTGAAGCTTTCCTCACTGAAATCCACAATTTCGTCTCCCTTCTGTAAAAGCCCCTGAGCAACTCCTAGAGCTGATACATCCGCAATGAAAATCGGTAGATCCCCGTACGGGGAGCATATGCCCCCTCCGATAGTAAACCCCCAGTCAGCGGTCGTGCTTTCACGTTGTATCTCGATCGTAAGGGTTTTTCGCTCGATGTAATGTTTCCCCGACAGTTTGCGAACCGAAGAACTTTGACACAGGGATGGATTGGATGCCGAAATCGTCGCGATATTGCGCCGAATGCGAGCCGATGAACTTCGAGCAATGGTAACTGGCCTCGGAAGTGCACAGGAATCCCAAGGAAGAGATAGACGCTGCTTTGTGGTAAAAGCTGGCCACGTTGCCCTTGAATCGCTTTGTTCCATGATGCTCTGTCTTTTCAAGTACCCGTTTATTGTCCGCGAACACGCTCGTCGTATGGTGGGATCACTTACAGCCTCGTCCTCGAGAATTTGTGGCAGATCAAAGGTAGCCTCGTTAAGAGGGACGCTTTTCATGGACAGTGAATCTGGAGTCTTGTTCTTCGCGGGAATAACTCCGTTCTGATAAACAGTATACTCTTCAGTTTCGATGGTTGAAGCTGGATTACATGCCTAAAAAGAAAGTCAACAAACATCGAAAGCCGTAACAATGTTACCGCTAGTTTTATTGTGTTTGATCGCTAAAAGCAACTACCCCCCCCCCCCCACAACTTCG
>OX419338.1:35886094-35916094 GCA_948470475.1 Galaxea fascicularis
GGTCCTCAATTGTGCATGGAAATTCCCGCTCTAGATCTACAGTCAATTTAGGCCGGGTTATGAAGTTCCACTAGTACTATTCGCCCTCGTTGTTTCTTCATTATTCGCTGGTTACGGGAAAAGTTTTACACCGATTAATTTTAATTTCTTGCAGTAGCTTTAAAGGGGCGGTTAAAAATGGCGCCAGATGGTTCAACGGGATCACGAAAAGAATAGTGAACGTTTTCTACAAGGTACCTGCGACTAGAAATGATCAGGTAATCACATGATTTCCCTTGCTGTATGAATCAACAATATCGTGGGATCCTTTTTTTTTTAATTAAAAAGAAGTTTTCCTTAGCAATGAAACTTCCAGGGCCAAGAAGAAAGAGGTATTCCTTAGCAATGAAATATTCCCAGAAAGGTTCCCTTTGTCCATTTTCGACCAGCCAAATCAATCAGCCAACATGCAGTTAGATTTTTAATGGAGCAAGCTGAGTGTTTTTTTTATCCTTGGATAACAGTTTTCGTAAAGTTTTCGGTGTCTCTCCACACAGAGAAAACAACACTAGATTACGCTTTAAGTCATCAGCTTCACCGCCAAAGCAGGGTTTTGTGCGGAATGGAGAAGAAGAGGAAAACAGGTTACCCAGCAGAGTTATATCTTGTTCAAACCGTTCTTGCATGAGTACAGTTGCAACAAAAGCGCTGTTTTAACAGTGCATTATGTATCAAAAATAAAACACAAACAGCGGAGATAAACATAGTAAACCAACGCATTTTATATAGACTTGACGTTTCGTATGCTAGGCAACATACATTTTCAAAAGTGACCGTTACAATTTTTTGAACACTGTTTATATACTTTTAAGACAGGGGTCTGGAACCGAGATTAAGAAAAACTATCTTAACAGTAAATATGTAAAAGGATACACCTTATCAATAAAGCAACAACTTCTCACTACTAATGTTTGCATTAAAAGCTGGCTTAAGTTCTTGGATAAATAAGGTTTCCTTAATTTTGCAATGATAATCGGTTTTGCCCGACGCTAAAATGTCAAAATGATCCCACTTGATGTTGTGTCCAGTGGTTTTAACGTGATCAGCAATGGCTGATGTGTGGTCATTTTTAGCGAGGGCCTTGAAATGTTCAGTTTTCCTGTCATGAAGTCTTCTTTTTGTCTTACCGATGTAAAAATCAGTGCAGTCCCAGCAACCGGCCTTATAGATGACTTTAGACTTCTGAGAGCGGTTTAAGCGGTCCTTGTAAGGAAAGAAAGACTTGATGCGGAGAGTGTTCTGAAAAACTGTCTTAAGGTTGACGCAGGAGTAGAAATTGTAAACACAGGATCTCAGGCGTTTAGCGATTTGGTTGCTCTGTAGACCTAAGTAAGGTAACAGGATGATTATATCTTTCTTAGGAACTGTCAAGACAGGGCTGTTGGGCTTGTTTCTGTTTCTGTTCAAAACATCGTTAATGTTGTAGGTAATTATACCCTGAGGGTAACCAAGACATCCATTTACCGGAAGAAGACATTCACTGGCCTCTACACCAAATGGGATTCGTTCACACCGCGCAAATACAAAATTAATCTCATTCGTACGCTCACTTATCGTTGTTATCGAATTTGCTCTACGCCTTCTTTGTTGCAATCTGCTCTTAATGATCTCCGGAAACTTCTTCTACAAAATGGTTACGATGTTTTGAACAGAAACAGAAACAAGCCCAACAGCCCTGTCTTGACAGTTCCTAAGAAAGATATAATCATCCTGTTACCTTACTTAGGTCTACAGAGCAACCAAATCGCTAAACGCCTGAGATCCTGTGTTTACAATTTCTACTCCTGCGTCAACCTTAAGACAGTTTTTCAGAACACTCTCCGCATCAAGTCTTTCTTTCCTTACAAGGACCGCTTAAACCGCTCTCAGAAGTCTAAAGTCATCTATAAGGCCGGTTGCTGGGACTGCACTGATTTTTACATCGGTAAGACAAAAAGAAGACTTCATGACAGGAAAACTGAACATTTCAAGGCCCTCGCTAAAAATGACCACACATCAGCCATTGCTGATCACGTTAAAACCACTGGACACAACATCAAGTGGGATCATTTTGACATTTTAGCGTCGGGCAAAACCGATTATCATTGCAAAATTAAGGAAACCTTATTTATCCAAGAACTTAAGCCAGCTTTTAATGCAAACATTAGTAGTGAGAAGTTGTTGCTTTATTGATAAGGTGTATCCTTTTACATATTTACTGTTAAGATAGTTTTTCTTAATCTCGGTTCCAGACCCCTGTCTTAAAAGTATATAAACAGTGTTCAAAAAATTGTAACGGTCACTTTTGAAAATGTATGTTGCCTAGCATACGAAACGTCAAGTCTATATAAAATGCGTTGGTTTACTATGTTTATCTCCGCTGTTTGTGTTTTATTTTTAATCAAGCTACGATGGCCTAACAACAAGAGTTTATTATGTATCAAGTTATCCTCCCAAACAGTGGTGCCTTGTGTATGCCGAATATTGCCCTGCGATCTATTGTAGGGTGCTGACAGCATTGTGTAAGCCGTCTACACCTTTTGTCTGCTCTTTATGCTTGATCTGTTCCCTACACATTCTGCCAGTCTGGCTTTGTTTGTCACGACCCAGTTCTTCTGGGTCTGGTCTCTCCCTCTGTAGCCGCGCCCCTTTTGACGTAATTACCCAGAGTTCTCATGGAAACGCTTGCTGAAGCGCTTGCTTGGTGCTAAGGTTATTTGATACCTCGTTCTCCGCTGTTTGTGGTACATTTCCACTGAGTTTTAGCTGTCGACGGCATATTTCGCCCATTAATTCCCTGCATCAGATCATCGTTTTGGCCGTTGATACCGGTTCGTTGTCAGTATGAGTGCGGACGAAGGCAGAAAGGAACAGATCCTGAAAGGATTCAAATTGTATCCTTTTCTGAGTGTGAGTTTCCTGGACGTTAGAAAGTACATTCACCGCAATCTTTTTGTCTTTTTGAATTTTTTAACCCATAAATCAGTTTCATGCATGGTAATCCAAGCTTTCGGTAGATTATAAGTAATTTGCTTACTTAGTGAGAGTCCAGTATGTGGAAATCGTGAGTTAGGCTGTCGTAACTTATCTAAGTCCCAAGGTTCTTCATAAACTGTACAAATCGTATTATTTTGCCACTTGTCGGGTAAGCGAATGAAAGATTCTGAGTACTGTTATATATTTTCTGCTGTACACAAGTTCAGGTGCTAACATCAATTGATGTTACACATATGCATGATCTAAATCAATCAGTGAACTTGGTCGAGTTTGAGGAATCGCAAATTTTATCTCAAGGTGTTGTGCTTTCCCGATAACGTTCAGGACAAACTAAGTCTGTAAATCTGCCTATGGATAAGGTATTTAATTGAGCGTATGTTAAAAAGCACGTACTGGTAATGTCGTGTCGATATATATGTTTTGGCGCAGTGTTCGATTCCAGGTGAATAGTGTCTATTTATTTCCAATTGTTGATTAAATTTATTGTCTGGCGTCTATCAACTTCGTCAGAAATGAGATCCTGTGTGAGCTAAGGGCCATATATAGCAGCGAGAAGCGGGAAATCTATGCAGACTCTACTATTCCCAATATTACAGTCCAAGATTTGGCAGATAAATGAAATGCTGTTGTTTAACTTTTCTCAAGTGTTGAAATAAGAGCCGTGGGCCTATATAGTATATAAAGTTTTTATGTTTTGTCTAGCTGCCCAATTTGCAAGTATCATTAAAATCAGCAAACGAGATTTCAAGTTCCGATTTAATTTTGTAAATCTGGGAAAGTTTATCTGCAAACGAATGTTCATGGTGATTGTTAGGGTTCAATCCATTTATGTGTCATTGTTATTTTGTGGGCTTATTGACAGCAGGGTGGGCATTGTGAAGTTTTTAATGTCATTCATTACTATTTAATAAGCTTTCAAATCGCTGATTGGTCATGTAGAGGAAAAGGTATTTGCTTTAAGTTTCCTTGTCAGGTCATTTGAACCCTCAGCTGGGATGTAGGTGATAGGCAGGAGCTGAAAAAATACCAGCTGTCAACTCAATTTTCCTGGCTGAATAACTTTATACTGTCTTAAAAATCTATAATAATGGTTCTTTTAAACCTGCCTGTGAACTGATAATCCCCATCTCTTACAAATTTTATCTGCATCCCTGCTTCAATTCAATATTATTTATGTATACGTCCACTTCCTGGTTGTTTAAAATTATCAAGGCTGAAGTTCAATTTCATATCACAAGTTAGTTCTCTCTTTACAGAACTAAATTATAAATGTCAAAGTTATTTTTGCAGCTATAGTTAATGATATTTAGTTAATCCCATATGTAAATCCTTAATGTGGATGAAGAAATTGGATGAATCTGCGGGATGCTGACAGTGGAAAAGTTTTGTGGCAAGGAAGTGATGACTTGTAAGAGATTTGTGATAATTCAAACAGTTACTTCCTCAGTTTTCAACATACTCATGAATCGTTATGTTTTGCATTTTTTCCTTCTTGTTCATATCTGATGTTTTGTCATTTATGCTTGTAATTCCTATAATTTCTGATTTCATTTTCAGGTCTGTACCAGGTGCAGAGCATGAAGGTATGTTACATTTCCAAAATAATTTTTTCCTGCTTTCATTGCCCATATTAATGTTAATTGCTTATGTCAGACTCTTCCATGAATGGTCTTTTCAATGTTAATTAACAGCTTGGTCAAGACTCTCTCATCTTATCATCAGAACACAAAATCGAACTGATTAGTGACAGAGCAAATTATTGTGTACCTTCGTGTCTAATATGGGCCTTTCTTGAGAGGCTCCAAGGGGATGAGCTTTTAACCGGTACTCTAGAGCAGGATGGAAATAATGGCCGGTGATCGGTATTTACAGATCAAATTTGCCAGCCAAAAATGAAATAATATAGTAAAATTTCACAAGAATAAAATAAAAACGATAACTGGACAAAGTTAACTGGTTATCACCTATCAGTCTGTTTTCCCTTATTTCCATCTCTGCTAGAGGGTCTCTTGTAGCCTTGTACATTATTAGAAGTAAATTTATCAATAGTGTTATTATTTATGTTTTATTAATACTGTTATGATTGATTTCATATACATCATTCACAGTGTTATTGTTACATACATCAAAATTATTCAATTCTGGCTAGTCGGAGCAGTACAATGAATCTGGAGTTATTGCTTTCTGAATCACTTGCGTCTATTAGTATAGGAAATCACACCACCTTCTCGTACAATTTGTGATTAATAGATACTTGTGATTTTGAAAGTTCTCAAAATTGCATTTGCCTAAAGGCCCATGCAATTTTGAGAAGTTTCAAAATCACAAGTATCTATTAATCACAAATTGTACGAGAAGGTGGTGTGATTTTTTATTTATAGTTAGCTTAGCAAAACTATGAATTGTATGAAGTCGCGCAACTTATTGGTATTTTAATAAATTAGTTCAACAAATCATTCCAGAGAATGGTAACTTTGGTTTACGTGCCTTTTCATCCAGTTTCACCCATCAAAATGTTCAAATTTGCAACATTTGGCTGTTCTCATGTACTGTTGCCATGGAAACTTAGGAATCCCTGCTGAGTACTTTTTGGGATTAATAATTGTACTGCTCTCGACCAATCAGAATTAAGTGATTTTGTTGAGAGTACTATAAATGATGAAATGTACTCAAGGTCATGGGACTTCCTATAGTTATTAAAATGTTATTATTATGAAAAATCCATATATACGAGTTTGTTTTTGTGCTTTTGTTTACTGCAGCAAGAGTACCAAAAAAGATTTTAAAATGTAAGGCAGTGTCAAGAGAACTGAATTTCTCTTCCGAACAAGAAATGACGAAATTCAGACTGGAACAGAAGGTTTTGTTCAAAGGGAAGTGTTTAGAAGGTGAGAAATGAACTAAAAAACTGTGAGAAATTAATGCCAGTTTGAAGAGTTCGTTTGCTAGAAGTTACTTTTGTGGCCAGAATTCAGCATGCAGGCATACGTGTTGAGTTCAAATGAGCTACCAGGGGTGTAGTCATGTAAATGGTTCAATATCATACAACTCCTCTTACAATTTTCCTATCTTTGGCATTTGTCTTTTTAGAATGGTATTTTGATTTTGGATTTGTTATTCCTTCATCAACAAACACATGGCAATCACTCATAGAGGCTGCTCCTGAATCACAGATGATGCCTGCAAATGTTTTAAAGTGAGTGAACTTTTTTTTCTGAAGGAAATAATCTACAAGCCATATTTGTTTCTTAGGGCATATTTTTTACCACCTTGCTTTGATTGCAGTGCTGGTCACATTGACCTAACATTCTTGACCATAGTTAAAGTCCAGGTAGCTTCTGTTCTCTTGGAATATTCCTTTTTTGTCTGAACTTTTTTCTTCTCATTTTAAGTTAATATACTTTTCAAATACTCTGATATCTTTTCGTAGCATTAATGATCTCTGAATGACATTGTTCCTTGATGAATGGCTTGAGAAATAATAATTAACCATATATCTGGTGTCTCTTTCAGTGGCAATGTGGTGATTGAAACAAAGTTCTTTGATGGTGACCTTCTAGTAAGCACATCAAAAGTGCGAGTTTATTATGTCTGACCTTCTGACAAGCGACTCTTTTCTAACATAACATGTCCTTGATGTACAGTATTACCCACAGGCATTAGAGAACATTTTCAGTTGCCTGGATTAGAATTAGTGACTCTTTGCTTTTACACAAAGGTTGAGTCTGTAAGTAGGTGCAATGTAAGTGGTTGCATATAGGCCTTGTTTGGGTCTGTTGGGTATTCTTGGTGGGCACGTGATGTAAGCAAAAAATAAAATCACCAGCAATTCAATGAATCAAGTCAAGAAAATGAGATATTAGAGAAGAGTCTTAAGTAAACAATGTGTCAGTCAAGTCTCAGGGCTGTGTGATATTCTGTACGTGAGTTGTTCAGCAAAATGTACTACTCAGCTGAAGTACACCAACATGGATGCTGGGAAGGAGTGGCAACATCTGGAGTTTACTTTGGCTATCTCAAGTGCTTTCTTCTCTCTGCTGAGTTTGCAAACATTTACACTCACACTTTACGTACCGTTTTGGCTGTTCAAATCTCAAAAACACTGGGGGATTGCTGTTTTACGTTTCTCAGCAGCCGTCTTATGTCATGCCGCACTGCAAAAAAAATGTGAACTTCAAACTGTTCTATTTTCAAAACAAAGCGAGCTGCTGAGCTGAAAGCAGGCAATCAGGTACATATTTCCAATATGTCTTTTACTTGATAAAGATAAAAACTAAAAAAAATTTTCTTTGTAGTTTTATGTTTTTATGATGTCACATGCCCACCAAGAATATGTTGTTAGTTAGTGGATGGTTTTTAGCATTGACTGTCTGTAACATGTACAGTATAAAGTTAACTGTTATTTATGATACAGCGCCACATTTCCAAATAAGGAGGATGTGCTTAGGTGGGAGTGAAATTCAGTGATACTGACTGGCTCCTTGTACTGTACATAGTTTACACGCCTTCTTGTGTAGGGGTTTCATTAAGGTTTTGAGCAGGAACAGGTAATTACTTTTCACAGGCGTGCAAGTATGTTTTGTTTTAACTTCTTTATCACAAAATGTTACCTTTACATGCTCTTGGCTAGTGGGCAAAACGTTGTTCACAGCCAGCTAATTTGCCCAGTGCCTGGCAGTTAATGAAACCCCTGATTATGTGCATTAGTGAGTGTCTTGAATGAGATGTATCTTTTAGGCCATTTTTTTCGTGAACAGTCTCATTTGCTACATTATAGGTAATTGGTTTGCTGTTGTAGCTCATATGCAGTCATTTAGAACATCCAAGGCCAGTAATAATTTATTAACTTGCATGTTTTCCTAACAGTTGCCCATAAACATACCGTATGTAACCTGCAGGCAGAATTTGTTTGAATGTAACAATCTTATCTTTCGGAGGTGGAGACAACACTGAGCATAGTTTTTTCCTGAATTACAGTCAAGCAGGGGTAATCCTGATTGTAGAACTCTCTAGTTTTGATTGTGTCAGTGAAATTTATTTCGCACTCGCTTCCTATTGCATTGTATTTTCAAAACCACAAACCCTTCAGTCATTAGTATGTATTAATTTTCTCCAGGAATGGGGATTTAGGCTCAATAACAGTTGTTGTTTTGGGAAGTGAGCTCGCATGATTCCTAGTGTGATCCCTCCCTCACAACTGGAATCAGTCAACAAAGAGATGTCTCTGACCTCAACATAGTATCACCGATTCTGTAAAGTTATTGTGGTCAATGTCTTAGTTTTTGCCAGTGATATGTCAGAGAAGCTAATCTGTGTTTTGTAACATGTACTGAATGGGCTTTCAGAAATCAGCTTATAATTTTGCAAAACAAAGCAGTCAAAGTTCAAAGATTGTCTAATCTTGATTTATTTAATAATGCCTATTTTGTCAGGTTTATAAAACAAGAGTCTTGGTGTTATGGTGTAATTTAATTTTCATGTTAATGTTCAAAGGCCCAAGTAGCCATGAATCATGCATGTGTTAATCAGTAAAAGGAATATTGGCAGTTGGATTATTTTGTTATAAGTCCATACTGAATTACATACATGTTGTGTTGCCTAGAGTTTGTCTAAGTACTTGTGATTCTTGGAAGGGGTCCAGTATTGTAATCTGAAAATTGGAGGATAACCTTCACGTTATTACTGTCTTAAGTAGCACAACTCATGTGATGCCTTAGTGCAAGGACCTAAATACTAGTTTGTTTAAGGAACTTATTAGTAATTCTGAAGACTCCTTTGTGGCTGCTCACAGTGCAATAGTCTTGGAAGATAAGGAATCATTTGAAATCATTTTACCTTTGGGAGACTCCCATGGTATTGGACATGCTTGTTAGAAATTTTGTACAATGTAGAGCCCCTGAAGGAACCCATCAATAGTAATTATTACTATTACAATCCCTGCACTTTTCACAAGGAGTCTTTCCAAATTTTGAGATTTTATGGGTTTTGACACTTCATGGTCTTTGTGCAGCAACTAAACATTTAGGTTGCTGTTACACATGAGGACTACGAAAAGGTCTGCAAGTGACCGGTAGCCTGAGTCACAAATTACGAGGGATAATTCCATTTTTAATACAAAACAGCAGTCATTAGAGATAAATGAACAAACATTTGTCCATTTGTCAAAGTAAACTGAGGTTTTCTTCTCACTCTTTGAAAAAGTTGTTAAGTTCAAGTGTACTAAAAATCAATGGCACTGCAAAATTGTTTGAAACTAAACTTTATTTGACGAGTAATTAAGCTTGAATCAAAGTTCACTCTTACTTGAGGTAGCTTATTGTGCTTTGTACAACTGGGACAATTTTTTACTTCAGTTACCATGAGCAGGCTATCAGCTTTCTAAAGTCATACTAATTAGCTTCCTTGTACCTTAAATAAAACTTTATAAAATACTACTCTGGCTTAGTTCTACAATGTAATTGGTCTGGACTTACACCTTCTTAATTGGTATATTACATCCTAATTATCATTAATTGCTCCAATTGTCTTTTACAAAAAAATTGCTCCAGAAACAGGCGTTAGTACAGTGGAACCCTGTTAAATAGACCACCTTGATCATGAAAATATGGTTGTACTAATGGGGTGGTTGGATTAACCAGGTTTTCAGATAAGAAAATAAGTGGGCTTTTGCAGTTTGGCATACAAAACAGTGGTTGTAGTAATGGGGCGGTCGTACAACAGAGTTCCACTGTATAGCTTTGTACAAAGTAGTTCTTTGTCTTGCACCCCAATTGTAGCTTAATTGCCAGCTCGCTTGGTAAATACATTGTAAATTTATAGCACTTGCAGACGAATCAATAAAAATCAGAATCATAGATGCCCTGCATCTGAATGTTGCTATTCATCTTCCAGGGTGCTGCTCCTACAGTTCCTACCAAAAATGTAGTGGTTTCGACCATGGTCTTCAGATTCTTATTTATAACTACATATTTTTCAAACCAGGAACAGAGGAAAGAAAATCTTGATCACACCAAAAGCAATTTTACTATTGATGAACTACTTACCAGGCTTTAAGACAAATGAAAGATGTGATTGGTTAGTCCATGAGGCGTTCCCTGTAAATTGATACCATTTTCCCCTAAAAAGTGGGTGTATTTCTGAATATTTAGATCCAAAACCTCGCCTCCAAGAAGATAAGATGACAAGATTGACAATTGTGACCACATTTTCAGAAATTTTAACAAAATTTGAAGTTCTAGTGGAATTCATCTGCTCTGACAGAGCATTTACAAAAACTGTCAAAAATGGCAATTTATTAGAAACACAGCAGTACTTCAAGAGTACACATCCCTATTTGATTGCTAGTGGCACAATACTAGTACATGCACCACAGATAAAAACAACCTATCTCATTTACTCAGTTATTACATTTAGATAAAAATTTTGTAGCAGCAAAGTTTGAATTGGCAACTGTTATTGGTCAGGGAGGCGTCCAGCTTTGTGGTTTTTGACCCAAGAACCCACTTTTATCTGGAACACTGATATTGGACATATGGTGTATCACTTGATGCCAGTACACAGAACAACTTAAGGTTGACTTTCACTGGCAACAGAATCAGAGTCGCAGTTAAGGTTGTAAGAGCACTGATGACCAAGTGAAAATTTAAAATCAGACTCATAAGCGGAGTCATGAGTTCGGAGTTGGAAGAATCAGAATGTTTCCATTTTCTTCCAATCCTGCGTGCAACTCCATTGCTTACTAGAGCCGAAAGCAGAAGTGGAAGGATCACAATGTTAGTCCTCAGACTCTCCAACAACAGTTTCATACCAAAATAGTGCTTGCAACTTCAACAATCAAAGTTGTCACTAAATAACAAGTGACAGAGTCATAAGTGGAATCAGCAATTTCCTTCCAACTCTGTTGGTTTGATTTTCACTAGATCATTAAGCTCCAAGCTTCTGACTATGACTCCACCTTTGACTGTCCATCATTTGTGAAAACCAGCCTTAAGTAACCAACTTTGCACAAATTTTTGATCCTCAAAAATGAAATTGAAACCCATTCTTTCCCTAGACCTCTGATAAATTTAACCAATCAAAGTAATTAAAACTAATTCTTCAAACACACCTGGAAATGAAGTGTAGGTTCCAGTTATATTGACAAGGTGTAGAGCATTATGAAACAATTCAATTTTTCAACTACAAAGTCCCTTTTGCTCCTTCATTGTTGTTTACATTCCTTTTCCTTCTCTTTTTTTTTCTTGTCTGAGGTACGTCTGCGCTGTGGTTGTATCAGGGGAATTGCCTTAGGTTTTGCGTCACCACTTGTCATTGTGGTTGGAGGGCTTGATTCGTTGTGGTTATTCTGAGCTTTTCGGTTAAATGTTGGATCTATCAATTCTGCGATGTTACAATCAGTTCTATTAGGTAAAGTGCCATTATTGAGTAACTCTGATGCCACATGGTTTGAAGGTGAAGAGCTAGCTACAGTAACACTGCGTTCCAATACTCTCTGCTGCTGTCTTGTGTTCCGTGGTATGTCCTCTCCCTCTTCATATAGCCTTTCCCAGACTGCATCTCTGGTATCTGGAGAAACAGGAGTTTGGACTGGCGGAACATGAGCAGAGGAATGTGATGAGCCTGAGGATGACCTATGAGACTGCTGCCTGCTATACTGTTCACTTCTTTCAAGTGACCTTTCTAGAGATGACAGTGGTGAGTGGTTAGGAGAATCAGACAGCTGATAATCTTGTTTCCGTAATGACAACCTCTCAAGAGATGCATTTGCTGATGATTGTGAACCATGGGAACTGGCTCTTGATACCCGTTTCATGGCCTTTTCTTGTTCTAATGAGCCATTGCGTTGGGAGCTGGATACGTTCTCTGTGCGGCTGTCTTTATGATCAGCAACATCATTCCTTTGCTTGCTGAGGTCAGCTCTTATGGATGGTTCATCTTGTAGCAGGTCGGGCATTTGGTTTCTGTGGACTGCTTCTTCATAGGAAGGGAGTCTCTGATGTGACTGAAAAAGAATCAAGACAAACGCAAAGGTTTTAAATGTTTGAGCAATTAAAGAAATGATGTTCAATGTAGAAACATGCTCAAATCTAAACGCCCTTCACAGAAGTACATATCCTGTAACAAGCACAACTTACAATATCTTACCCTGTCATTTCAGTCATCAACCGAATCTTCCACCAAATGGGTGGGTATTTGAGTTGAAGCAGAATTGCAATTTTGGAAATTTATCCTTAACATTGTGCTCAGCCTGCTACTACTTTCAAATTGAAGGGATACAGGAAAAGAGCCCCAAGTGACTTTTGATAAATTGCCATATTGTTCTTCCAAATTACTTTGTATTCACTTGTGAGTCACAAGGAGAATTTGACATAAAAGCCACTCAGGGCCTTATTTGAAGCACCAATTAATAAGTATTCATACTTCAGTTAATAAGAAGAAAACACCTGGGCTCAGTTGTCCAAAATTAACTTAATCCAGGATTAGCATAAACTTTGGTTTCAGTTTTCTAACTTTTGCTCCTTTTGTTTTTCATGATTGACTTCCTCTGATCCAAAATTTTACAGAATAACAGCCTTAAACAACATTTGTGGATAAAGAAATAATCTCCTTAGTTAATTCTTAATCTTGGATAATTTAGCATTAACCAGTTTTTACACAACTGGGCCCTAATCTTAAGCACATGTCATGATAATTATGAGAGATCTTTGAGAATAAGCACTGATCTACTGTATGTCTGTTGTACGACAACAGGTTTTGGAAATCAGAGTGAAAGAACACCAATCAAGAAGTTCATCAGCTATTCACGAGCATTGTCGCCTGGAGGGCCACTCGGTGGACCCAAATAAGACAAAAGTACTATCAACCGAAGTTAACACCTTCAAACGCAAGATAAAAGAAGCTATTTAAATTAAACTTACGAAACCGGCATTAAATAGAGACAATGGTTACGAATTAGCAGCCATCTATGACAATTCTAACCACCAAGAGGCGTTAAAACCCTTTTTAAAATTCATCTTTTAAACATTCATATCATTGACTGATGAAGTCCGGTTGAGAAACAGACGAAATATTTCATAAGTTTTAACTTTTAGCTCCGAGTTTGTAAAACCTTTTTTTAACTTTTATTATGCTTCCGGAGCAGGAAACAAATGTTTTTGATTTTAGGTTTTGAATAAAGTTTTAGCCAGAGGGGTGTCCAGGTATCCTGTGGACACCCACTTTTTTTTTTTTTTTTAAAGAAATTCAGTTAACATCTTATATATATAGAATAATATTTACAGGCAAACATGCCTCCTGGATGCCCAGTTTTCCTGGTTTTGAGTACCTACCTGGATTTCTCCAGTGCTTCCAGAGCTATTTTCATCAGGAACTGTCTGTGCCCTTCTCAGTTGTCTTTCCCTCTTGAGCTTCTGTAATCTGACATATTCCCTCCTCTGCAACTCCTTAGCAAATTCCTGCAAGAATTTCAGGGTAGATTTTAGGCACTCACTTCTCAACGCTGAGGCTACATCTCACATACCACTTAAAAGGACATCTTCAACAAGAACACAAACAACCCAAAAGTGCCAAAATGTTAAAATGTTCCACTCAGGTTAGGGTATAAACATTATTATAAATAATTATAGTAAAATAATACATCTATATATTTACTATAATAAAACATTAATGAACCTACCCTATCTTGGTATTCTAAGGCCATTCTTCTATCATTTGCAGCTTGACGGTCTTGCTCTAACAGCTATATGTAAATAAGAACAATATCAAACTATGAACAACACTGAAACAAAAAGGTTAACATGACATTTGTGATAATTTTATGTTTTTCAAGTTGCATTTCCATCTTTAGTTTTGTCAATAGGGTAAGTGCAAGGTCTCCCCAAAGACCTCTAAGTTCCTTCTTTCTCGTCAACCTCCCATGCCTCCTTGTAAAAGGTGTCATGCACAAAATGTGATATTCACTTTCAAAATTAATCATGTGAATTACTGTATTTGTTGCAATAGTGTTCAAGAGAATAGCTTACCTTTTTCTCCTCTTCCTGTAATTTTCTTGCAAATTCCTGTTGAAGAAAGATACAAGACTAAATCTTAAGAATTAAATTTCATCTGAAATTTTTACTTTGTCTCACAGACAAACAATAACAGGAGCTTTCCGAACAAAACTATTGCTTAATCTCATAACTGGGATAATACCTCATCTTGTTTTTCTCTGGATCTCTTGTGTGCTTTGTCCCGTACACCTTGATCCTCATTTTCATCAAACAGATCAATTGCCGTCCCATCAGCCATAATAATCCTGTCGCATTCCAAGCGTCCTCCTTCAGAAGGTGGTGGCACCTGAACCACAGCTCCTTCTCCCAGGCTGTAACTGTTTTCAGAGGTTCTGCTACTGTTGCTACTTTTTCCACTCAGTTTTTGATGAGGCCTTGTTTCCTCTGTATGTACTGGAACAGGTGCTGCAATCAAAGGATCAGGGTTAGGATTACATTGCAAAAACTGAGCACAAGTGAAAATGCAGCTTCTACCACAAAACAAACAGAGCCACAGAAAAAGATCATTTGAATGGAGATGGTAATAATATTATAAATTTATTTATTCATTTTTATTTAAATGGCAAAGAAACTTAGGTGAGCTAAATCTAAAGTAAGCAACTTGTAATATCAAAAATAATAATTAATAATTATTAAAAACAATACTTTTATCACACATTATAAAACTTAGCAATGCTTAGTATAGCATAGTAATCAGCTGAGGACGTCAAGGCTCAGTTACCTTTCACTGAATTGTCTCACAAGGATTTCATCCACAGATTAAAAATTAATATTATGACATTGTAACTCAGGATTTCAATTGTACATAAAACAAAACACAGGTTGTTTCTCTGCTGAAGTTTTAACTGCTGTGACATTTTGACTCACCTGTTTGACTTTCAGCCATTTCACGATGATTCACATGGTTTTTTCCATTTTCTTTTAACTTTGAAATTGCTTCACAGAGCATCTTACTCTCTTGTTCTTCCTTCAGTTGTTGCTCTAATCGCTTTTGTCGTGCACGCTCTAATTTTAATGCTTCTCTCTCTTGTAGCTGTCGTGCAATTTCCTAAAATGGCACCAAATGTCTCAAATTACATGGTCAACCATTTCCACTGACTCAAAAAGTATTTAAAATATCAAGTTTCTTTTCTTTGTCTAGGGTCAAGGACCACAAAATGTCTCAATGATAATACAGTTTTTTGAAGCAATTGATTTTTTAAACAATTTGAAACCAATGATAAAGCAAAGCCTATCCTGAAAGTATTAAACATAATTGCTTTTTACAAATATCCATCAGAGAGAATAATAAAAATAATTTTATTATTTATAGTGAGACCAAAAATGTTTAAATATCTGTTCAAATTAAAAGATAAATCACAGTATAGTGATTGACTCTTTGAAATACTCTTGATCCAACAGATATACTGAAATACATGTACAGCATGAACTGATGTTCCCAGTGCTTTTGACAGACTGGTCACATGAAAACAAATACTGCAAACATGCAACCAGTAGTGTTGTTGAAATTAAATCATTGCCTACAGCTACTGTATGAGTGAAAAGTTGCACTCTTTTTTATTCCATAACAGTGTCATGTTATGTGATTTACTTATAGTCAATGCCTACATTTCACAAAAGTTTAGGCCAATACTGACGCCAACCTGATCTCTTGTCTCAGCATCCCTTCTTTTTCTTTCACATTCAATTTCCTGATGAGTCAGAGACATGCATCAATGATTATAAGATATGAAATGCTTAATAAACACTAAAGAGGCAAAGGGTCTAATGGGTATACTTTTTCTGTACTAACATTATGCTACTGTATATTAAACTAGAAACTAAACAGCAATAATTTACTACAACGTATGACAAGAATTTTGTAAGAATTTTAGTCTGGAGAAAAATGGTCACAAAAATAGTGATTCTCCTAAGACCTAAAAGCCTGCTTTGGTAAATCTAACACAATTCCAAACAAACAAAATATTTGAAATATGTTTAGTTATTGTGTGCTGCACATGACTTCTCAAATATGCAAGTTAAGCAGCAACAATAATAAATTCTGGGTGTTTGGTATATGTCATTAGTACCTAAAACTAATCCCAACAACAGTTCTAGTTAATTTGTCTAACTCCCTGGTATAACTAAATGAAGTATGTTGTAAAATTTTAACTGAAAGAAACTGGATTGAATCTGTTGTCTACTCCACTTTCTACACTAAAAATATACTGCTATTTTAACATTTCATGTGGAACACCAAGTGAACTTTGTTATGATATCAACAGTAATTTATGTACAGTATTGGATACATACAGGGCATCTGCTGTGAAAGTCACTAAAAATCCTGCTACTCTAAAACTAGAACTATCATTTTAGAATTAGCTTTGCCAAGAACATGCTGGCCATGCTTCTTATATGTAATATTTTTTTATGTCCTTGCACTGAGGTCATGTTTCAAAAATAGCAGTTGCATGCATGATACTAAAAAGATATCTTGTTCATAAAGGCTCACTTTGAAGTGACTGCTTGAGGACAGCCTTTGTCTTGAACATGTATGTAATGAAAAAATTTCCCTCCTATTTTGTATAAATTGAAGTAAAAATTTACCTCATTTTGTAGTTTACGTTGCAGGTCACTGGTAAGCCACTGTTCTGTTTGTTCCCTGAGGCAAGAACATAATGATTCAACACTATTAGTCATGCAATCTTAGCCTGAAGTTTTATGCCACCTGAAGATTTATGCCACAGTGCTCAAACATCATATTTATACACCTCAAAAATAAGCTAACACTAAAGAATAAAAGGAACAATAATATGCTTCAGTTAAAATTTAAAATTATTATTTCCCTCACCATCGTGGGTTTGGTCTGCAAAAACACATCAGAGATTTCATTTTCAGCTCAAATGTGTACATTCAAGTGCGTGCAAATGACTATCTGATGAAGCCTCTAGCATGTGTGGTATTTCAGTTTCCTTTGGTGGAATTCCGTTATATTGTATTTTCCTAGATTGCATGACACCTTTAAAGCATGTTATATTAATTATTTAGCAATTCTGTTGCACATTTTTTCTATTTCTTTGCCTTAACTCCCATCCAACTCAAAGTCTGAAAAACTTTAAACATGTGACACTCCTAAGGAATCACAAGCCTTATTGAATTACGGTGAAACTAAAGTACTAGCATTTCTTAAAGAATGAGATCATACTGTTTTATAAAAATAACTTATTCAGAGAAACACTATACTGCCCACACACTTAGGACACTACCTTCCGTTTCGAATTGATACATGTCATGTACACTGTACATGATTTTGGGCATTCAACAATAAGTACCATACTCCTTGCAAATAATAATAATTATTATGAAATACTACTTGTATTTAAAAATTGAGGTAAGTGTTTCATATTACGTGTGACGGGCAGGTTTCCACATAAGGAGAGCAGTGGCTCATTAACAATTGCATGCAAGTATCATAACCATAAATTATCCGAAGTTGCCATGTCTAACATCTTTTCCGTGTACAATAGTTCAACATCAAGTTGTGTGCAATATCAAATATCCCTTACTACCTGCTCAGATTCATGAGCATGGATGGAAATCATTATCTTGTAGATGAAAGAGCTATTCAGTGAATTTTCACCCGCAAACAACTATCATCAGAGGACTTCAACTGTCAGTAAATACATACTTGATATTGATCATTCAAGAGTGGCAGGTGGCCCTAAGTGTCATACATATTTTCAGAACAAAATTGCAAAATTTGACATTCCTTTTTTTCAAATTTAACACCACTTCCCAACCTCTAACAACATTCAGTCCTCGTATAAAGATTTAAAAAAAAACTAAAGGTTAAGTAATTTTGTGACATCACCAAATCATGATGGATAGTTGTACCCTGAATAATATCAAACGTTTTTGGGTACAAAAGAATTTATAACAAGTCATGAATCTTTATTTTTGTCTCTGAACAAAAGAAACTATCCAAGACGTGAAATTAGCCTTTTTTCTGGTAGCCACTTGGCTCCTAAATTTTTCAAAGTGGTATAGCCAATTCCAAAAAGTTGGTTGCCATTTTCAAAGACAAACAAAACTTTTTTTACGCTGTCAGCGTGAGGTAGAACCTCCAAAATGAAGTTAGCAAAAAGATCTTTAATTTCAGCAATTCAAATCAAAGAATCGTGATGTCCTTTTCTTTAGAATGCCTGCAAAATTTATCTTTGAAAATCTTCTTAATTCACTATATCTCTAGGTTAGCATTCTTGTCCCCAATCTGGTGACTAACTTCTGGGATTTGGTCACCAAAGTGAAAAATTGAGTGGTGCCTGTATTAGGCGCAATCTCACGCCCTTCTATCTGGGCTCACTTGCCCAACAAAGTAATACTCTTGAAACTACAAGTAGGATAAAAACACCTTATTTAAGCTTAGTTAATTTCTTTCATGTATTTCACTTTAGACATCCAATGAATAACAAATGAAGTCATTGTCTGAGTTGCTTCTAATAAGTATTAAAGGGATTTTTTTTTCAAACACTTATAACAGCCAAAATTACACATGAAACCATGGTTGTCAAAGTTTAGATGTCAATAAATCTGAAGGTTAATAAATTATTTGAAATATTACAGTAGAACTAAGTATTAGCAAAAACAAATCGTAGCAAAAAAACTTAAACTTAAGATTTGAAGAATGGATTTTGAGTCCAAGGCTTTGCTTAGATCCATGCCCTGTGGTTTCTGAGATACCCTTCTATATTATTTCAATCAAATCCGTATTAAATGGCACCCTATTAAATGGCCACCCTCTATTGGGTGGCCTACAATCAAAGTCCCAATGAGGGTTGCTCTATTGTTTTTTTGCCTCTCTAAGTGGCCACTACATGTATCCATTTCCCTGAGGGTGGGTCCTTAATAGGGATTGAGCTGTTCTACCTTATTTAATTTGTTTTTGAAGCAGAAATGGACATTTAATACAAGGTTTTGGTAGAAACCTTCATTACTGAAAACAGGTAATGTCACAAGAGAAAAATACAGAAAAACCAAAATATTAACTTACATATTTTGCATCTCAACCTTAGGAAGGAGTTGTGCATTTTTTACTTCCTCCAAATATGTTATTTTTGCAGCTTTAACATCTTCCCGTACTGTTTTTCTTTCACTGCGATTTCTGATATAGTGATTCCCAACTGGAAAGAAAAACAAAATTTAATTAAATAAGATTATCTACATCGCTGTATAAAACTGATAAAAACTCTGTGTTGATCTGTAGAATAGTTTAAGGCAGTGTTCCAGTTGAGAGAATGGTGTCAGGTCAAAAAGCCAAGAAAGCAAGCTTTCTGACCCAATAAATTGAGAAATGTAGCCAAAATGCATGCCTATAATGACAACTAACTGTGAAAATTGGCATTCAACCCCTGACTTTCAAACCAAAGTCAATCTATAGCAGGCAGGAATATAACAGCCTAAAGGCAGTATCAGGGTTCGCATTTAAAAAGTGCTTAGTACAGAACACACTAGTCATGTTCATGCGAATGTTTGAATTAAGTACATGCTACTCACTGGACTTCAGATCATTGGGGCAGATCTATTAATAGAAAGGGGGTTGAAATAAATGACTAGGTAGCAAAGGTTGGAGGGAGTACAGTATCAAGAGGGGTCAGGGGTACGCTCCCCTCAGAATTTTGAAAGTTAACTCTCAGAAATGTGGTTTTAAGTTTTCACCCCACCCCCTCCAAAAGGATACCCTAATGATAATAATTACATTCTTCTTCTTGTAGTTGATGAGCAAGGGCTCCATCTTCACGCATCATAAAATCCTGACAGACTGCAAATTGGAAAAATAATAATATTACGATAAGTCAAGACTCCAGGAAAGGTAACTAGCCAGACAACTAATGTTTTGTAGACAACAACGTCAAAACATCCAAGCAATATAATTTACCCCACAAGTAAGATGATACACATGTTGCCAGGCAAAGCTTTTCATCACAAACAATAACCACCTGAATTACAACTAACTTACAAGAATGGACAATGTAAACTTTAACAAGAAACTCTTGGTTTAAGTCTCACTTCTTCATAAATAACATGTACTTATTTAGGAAACCAACACAGTAAAGAAATGGATACAGATCAAATCAAACTGAGACGATACAGGGCTGTGCTCTAAGGAAAGTAGTTGGGCGCCCAAAATCTCTTAACCTTTGAAATCCAGGGTACCCTGCATATAAGTTTCTTGCAAAAACTAATATTTCCTGGTCACCCAAAATCAAAAGTAAGTCGCCAGGGGCAACCAGGTGCTGCTAGAGCACAACCAAGGAAGATTTTTTGCCTGAAAGGGTGACATGAGTTTTTGAAACTTAATTTGCCAGCAAAGGGCAAAAATTGCACTTCTGGAGGCCTACACCAGTCCTAGATAGTTCACCCCTTGCATCTCAGTTATGCCATTATGGTGTCAGTAGCTAAACATCACTCTGTACAAAGCAATTTTCACCACAAAGATATCGTAGAAAAAAATCTTGTGGACTTCTCAATAAAATAATTATTCAATGTAACTGCAGCTTTTAATGTAATGTAAACAGTAAGCATTACATAAAAGGTTTAAAGTTGACGATATAATGGCTGTACAATGTATTCTAAGAAAGGCATTACACACTTCATATTTACAGTAAAAATGTACTTGTGACACTGACATATTTGTTGGTGTGTCACAGATGGAGTTTATGCTCTTAAAAACCAGAAACAAAACATTATCGTCTTTAACAAGTGAACAGATAATCTACATGATCACACAGATGCACTGTTCAAATCATTCTGTCACTTTCATTCAGAGGTATCAGGTTGTGTTTACTCTATAGAGCTCACATCCCACTGTAGATCAATATGGGAGTTCTTTAATATCACATTACTGCCATCCATTACATAAACATTTAATGAAAACAACACTGGGCATCATTACATGTTATATATGCCTTCAGTTGTTATCAGCTGCAGGGTGTGTTATATATTCAAAACAAACTCAGACTGACAGTAAGAATCTTAATGGTCCAGATAATACTGACAAATTTTAAGCTTCCATTATGTCATCATATTTTGTGGAACCCAGTATACTGTTTTTGCTGTTTTGAAAGCATAATATGCAAAGTGCATTAAAGAAAATTGACTCAAGTACAGTACCTTTTCAAAATCAGGTGCAAGCAAAGATTTTAAAAATGTCAGTGATTGGCTCTGTAATTTAATAATGTTTTACAAAAAGGCTTTTAAAGTACAGTTGTGTATTATCAATGTTTTTCTTCTTCTTTCAATCTATGGTTACTCCGGACCTCATGTGGTGATTACAATTCGAAACAAACTTGGAATCCAATTTTCTCACGATTTTTGGCTGACCTCATGAGAATAATAGCAATTATGGTATGAACAAACAATTGCATGTATTGTACTATTGTTGAAATACAGTATTTTCATTTAAATTTAACAAAAAGCTGCTATCTAGGACATCATATTAAATATTTTACTATTCAACAAGCAAAAATAAAATTTAAATAAAAAATGTGTTAACATTTAAGTTCCATTTAAAGTATATTAAATGGGATCAATAAGACTTAAAAAAATTCTTGCACTGCTAATAAGAACCAAAGGTTTACATTAAAAAAATTCTAAAAAAGGTATCAGTGTTGTATTTTATTTCTTAGCTCAGTTTTCAACTCAGAAATATAGTAATACACATTTCACAGAGGAAAAGTTTTTTTAATTCAAAAACTTCTTCAATTGTGTACCTTTCTCGCAAAATTATTTAAGCTTAAGGCTATTAGGGCACAAAAATTGCATGACAAAATATTCGACAGCAAGTTTACTTTGTAAAGTAAAAGAGCCAATATCAATTCAAATGTTATCCAAATCGTTGTACCAGGTTTACCAAAAGATTCTAAGCATGGGGAACAATTTTGCACAAGCTTAAAACTAAGCTAAATAATAAGCTTAATTGTCACTTCACAAAACTATCAACAGGGAGAAGAGCAATTAAAAAAGATTAGTTCTTTTTATGTTTTACTCTCTGAATCCTCTCCGAGAGAAAACCTGCTAAGCAATTTCTCTCTAAAACAACAGGGATCACAAACAGGGACCGAAACAACGAAATTCTCGTCCACGTCGTTCGTATAAACAAAATGGCCGCCCTCCGTTGGTTGACATTCGAGATCGCTTGGGCTTAGTTTTGTCGTAAAAGACATTTTTTTATCGGTTACCAAGATGCGGCACGCCTCTTCTTGGCCCTAAGAGCCACTTAAGTAAAGTTTTTCCCAATACCGTTCCACAGAGCAAGACTTTGAGAAAACTGGCAAATTTAAAACGGTGAACTAGCTACCGTGGTACAGCTGTGCTTTAATCTACCACCTCCTATTTATGTTATCGAAAACTTTCAAACTATTAAACCTAAAGTAATAGCAGGTAAAATGTACGAACAAAGGAACCTCGGACAAGAACCTGATTTGTACTAATATGCCGACTGTAAATGGACAAATAGCGGGAGATCGCGAAACCTGTGAACATGGAGAGGCGTTGAAAAGACTTAGAATTAAGACTTCGAAGCTTAGTGAAGTGTTTCTTCACATCAGATGACTAAAGCGGGGCTAAACACCAACACAGTTGGTGGCTTTCTATGGGTAAAATAAACAGCATTCTTCAATTCCTACACTGTTTGCTGAACTCTGTCATAGAACGAAAATTACAGCTACATGAACCAGAACGAGTTTGGCCTAGCGATCAACCGTAATCCCACGAACTTGTTACGATTCTTTGTGATATCTTGGGCGATTTTTACTGCAGATTCTTACCTTGACGTACAGAAGGCCTCGCAGACTCGTCTATTTCAGCCATGCTTCTTTATACAACTTCACACTGGCAGAAAAATTGGATCAAATTTAAACCATTTCGATCAACATCAATCAGTTTACTGCGGAGCGGCAGAACAGTTTCCTGTTGTTATCCGGGACTTGAGGTAGCTGTGTAAATAAAGGATTTTCATTGGTCTAGAAAACAGTGCCTAATTCAACGGTGGCGGAAATGCAAACACAATAAATTTGACAAAAAAAACAGCTCAACAATATCCCTTCATCGCTACTTTTAAGTCTTTTAAATCACCACAACACACTTGCTAAATGACAATAACTTCCAGGTACCAGTGTTAATTGAGCCTTTCACATCATATCCCGGTACCCTGACTGAAGTTTCCGTGCTGAAACCGTTATATCTTAGGCGAGGTATGAGACATTGACAAGAGATAAAAACAGGCGATTTTGCTTCTTCAAACAAGGGAAAAAATTCGTTGTCGAAAAAAAATGCCTTCTCTTTTATTCATTTCATAAGATGGCAGGAATTTGCGGGTGAGGAAACTATTTATCCTGTTTGAAAGATTAACCGGAAATGACTGTACCTACAATCGAAGCCTTAAAAAAATATATAAATATCGTTTCAAAAAAGTATTTAGTCTCAAGAACAAAGCAACAACTCGCAATGAGATCCGCCACCATGAAATCTAATAACAATGAGCGCTGAGTAAAGTTTTATTTTGAGTCCATAAAAAATACTACCGGAAGCTGAGGGGACACAAGCGGGAGGGTCAATCAGGTATGACTCACGCACAGACGCCCACTTATAGCTTAAGTTGAATTTATTTTAATGTAAATGTAAAGATAGAACAGGAATTTCAGCTGGTTGCTTGAGGTTTAACATCACAGGAATTCTAAACGTAGCTTTTTAAGAAAACAGGGGTGGCATTTTGTAACTCGAGATGATCAAAGTCATGGCATGTTTTCGCAAACCGAACAGGTTGCGAGGTCGGACGGGTGTGAAGTTGGTATTCAGGCGTGACCAGACATTTTTTTAGATACAGAGGTTCCCCTCAGTGCAAACAGGGAAGAATAGAGAAAAATCTAAACATGTACTGAAAATAAATATTGAGACTTTTATAAAGCAAGGATGTATGAGATATATAGTAGACAAGAAAGGATCTCACACTAAAGTGTATTCCATTCATTCATTCATTTAGTCATGCATTCAATCATTCATTCATAAAGGAATTCATAAAAAAAGAAAAGGAATGGCCACGAAAACATTTACGGACAATGTAGGAAACCACTAGTGTCGGGCCGCAACAAAGTGGATTTTAAAACGAGATTTCTTAGGCAAAGGAAGCGATTTAGAACCCTTTGTTCCGTCATGTTGTGTTGTGCTGGGTCGTGTTCAAGTTTCGTGTAATTTGAGTATAGATCGTTTTCACTCACTTGACCAGCGGAAAGGAAAAAGAAAGCATAGTGGAACTCAGAGCAGAAACAGAGAAGTGAGAAGCTCCACAAACGCAACACGCAAAAACAGAAAGGATAAAAGGAAAGAAGCAAAAATAGATCGTTTTTACACGACGTCATGGCGGCTATGTTGGTGCTTGTGTACCAAAACATAGGAACGGCGGCCATATTGGTGCACAACGCTTGAACTCTATTTTTATGGAGATACAGTGGAACCTCGCTTTAATATGACCGCCGTAGGGCCATGAAACTTTGGGGTGGTCGGATTAACGGGACCTTCAATAAAGAAAATAGGTGGGCTTATGCAGTTCGGGTCACAAAAAAGTGGTTGGAATAACCAGTTGGTCGTATACCATGGTTAATACGACCACCCTCAACCATAGTGGAAAGCATAGTAAAGAAGAATCCCTTTTCCGGTAATACCAGAACGAAAAATTGGGTGTGGACATTTGGTTCGATTTCACTCTTTCAAACTGATGACAGCTTGTGACGCTCTCACCAGGTGAGGGGTTCAGCTTCAAACACTACTGTTTGGAGCATTTATTTATGAAAACTGCTGAGAAATACAATGATATGGATATCCTAATCTTAATTAAAGATGTGCATTATCGTTTGCACCATATACAGACCTTTCATACTGTGTTTATAAGTGTTGTTTCATATTTGATGGAAAACGTTGAAAACTTTGAAATTGCCAGCTGTCTGAAAAAGAGACAAGTAATGAATGGCATTCGCAAGTGATTATAATCTTGCAAAATATGGTTTTGGTCATTCCTTTCAGAGCTAGCAACTGATTGAGTGTCTCAAAATCAAAGCAACTACGTCAGCCAATCACAACAGACCGAAACAGTACGACTAGCCAATCAGAATACATGTAACCGGCGTAAAGCGCGGGAAAATTCGCGCGTACAAGTCGCGATTAGTTTTGGTTTTCATTGGTTGAAAAAGTGACGCGAGTTTTGGTACCCAAAAGTAAGTTAGTAAGTTGTTCGGCTAGCACCAAAGGGAAACACCGGTTCCCGTCTGTTCACCGAAGCGCTGTTGGACGGGTTTGATATCTGGATGGGTGACTATCTGGATAAATCTCCTGTGCTGTACTCCTTGGGAAGTCAGGCTGGCGTAGTGAACATCAATAATGCCTCCCACCTCTACTACAAATGTTGTATGTGGGCTGAGTTTCAGTCGATCTCAACTTGACTTCGAGGCTTTTCTCCGGGCACTCTGGTTTCCTCCCTCCTCAAAATCGACTCCCGGTCTAATCCATTTGGCTGTGGTGCTGTGCTCCGAGGTCATACATGGGTCATGTTCAGGGGCCGAGCGCCTAACCGGCTGCGCAGCTCCTTCGGTCCGACCTCGTTGAGCAGCGCCCTTCGCAATTCAGTCTCTGACTGCGAGAAAAGGTGATTAGCAGGTCAGTTATTATTATTATTATTATTATTATTATTATTATTATTATTATTACCCAATCACAGAGCGAAGAAACGCAAAACCAAAGCACATGCAATTTACTTTCGATGCTCGATTGAAAGCCGCTCTATCGGAAAGGAGTCTTCTACACAAAACCGAGTGAAGGTACTTAATGCTTTACTTGTTCGGACATATTGTTTAGAGCAATGTTTCAAAGCCAAAACATTTGGCTAGTGGCAAAATATACAGCGCTTGAGGAGCGTTACACGCATACTTAGTTTGATTTAATTTCGTTGTTAGCGTTGAAGCCTCTTCAGGGTCACTGTGTAACGCGTCTAAACAGTTGAAGTGTAGTCTGCGACTCCTTGTTCGAATTCTTCTTCCAACGGAATCATGTTTTCACTTTCAGCAGTTTCTTTAGCAACAAAATCTGGCAGAGGCTTCCCTCGAGTCTCGGGTAACATCATGGCGACGAGTCCCGCCGAAAATGACGTGGCACCGAAAACGATCGGAGGGACCACCAACGGCGTGCTATCCTGTAAAAAGTAGAAAACAACAACAACAAAAACAAGTGTTTTATGTAGGAGGAAGTGATCAAGCAACGTACAGGAAGGGTTTACACTTCCCTAAACATCTCCTACTCGAATTCGTAGACCTCTCGTCCTAGCAAGACGAACACTCGTTCATGACAAGCGCACTAAATTCGGGCGCGCGGAAACTCTGTACTTTCGGTTAAGTGTCAGAGTTCGCGCATATGTTCTTCTGACTCGATTATATACGACAGTTCGAACGAGCCTCTAACCCTTTCCATGCCGTCACTGTCTCAGTTTTACCTTTCGTTCCCACTGTCCGAAATTCAGTGTGGTTGAGTGCACCGCACTTAAGCAATCGGGGCATTTGAGACTTTTCCAGGAACAAAGTGATCAGGCCATTGCCTAAGAAGGCTTCGATCTTGAATCTTATCACACTCTTAGCTCACTATACTGACCATTTAGGGTCCGACGGACAGCGAAGAGTAAAAATGATGTCCTCTGCATGGGCTTTAGTAAGTTTAGTTAGGTAGCCTTAATTTCTTCCAAACGAGCTTCTTACCACTATATATGGAGCAGCCATTCCTCCAACTCGAGCACACAGCGAAGAAAAACCCACTCCTATGGTCCTGTTAAAGAAACAATATTTAAGGTTTGCGAAACTTTACTATCCCAAAAAAAAAAATAGAAAGATTTCACGGATTTTGAGGAAAATTTTAAAACTTGTTTCTCAGATGTAAATGTTTTGCGACTATTACCTTATCACTGTGGGGTACAGCTCAGCGGTATGGATATAGATCTGATAATAAGCAGCAGAGATCGTGAATTTGCCAATCAAGGCCAGTGTGATGACCGCTGCGGTATTTTCGTCTTGCTTTCCTAAAAAAAAAAAAAACTGGCATATATACACAATTGTCGTCCTTTCATGATTGAGCCAAATGTTGTTTGCAAAGCAGGTTTCATCCGATTTACACAAGCAGCGTAATACGGCCGCAAAGATTCAAGGTACGCCTTACTGGTCGTGTTGTAGGGTGACAAAAGTATGGTTGTATATAAGAAAACGTGAGTGGGGAAGGGGGAGGGGGAGGGGGTGGAGTGGTGGGGTAGGTGTTATGGATAGGCCCAGTAATGTTCCGGCTCTTTGGGTAATGAATTGAGAAGTTTTCGGTTGGAGGCGCGGATAAAAGATGATGATAAATGAAACATTGGTCGCACAAATGGTGGTCAAACGGTACCTCCCATAGCATTACGAAATTACTTATTCCTTAATTTTACCTGAAAGTTGAATGAAGAAAACGCAAATCAATGCGATTCCTCCAATAAAGTAATACGCCATTAAAGGAACGCGGCGATTAACTCTGCAATGACAATTAGGTATGAATAAATCTAAAATAAAAAGTTTCAAAAATTAAAAAAAACTTGTCGTTTTGTGGAGAAAACGAACCGAATCTGTAACGTGGTCTGCCACAGGCACCCCACGTTCCAAAGAAGTTAGAAATGAAAGTGAAAAATGGGAAATACGAAAAAAAAAGAAAGTAAAAAAGGTAAGGTTGATGTTTGAAGGAAAATACATGCAGTTGGAAGCCCAGAATGTTCGTTATCAGAAGCCGATGAAGCACTGCATAATGACGAGATTTAGAAAGACCAAAACTTTCGCAATTTCATCGAGGCAGGACAACCCTCAATTCTCATTTACGACACAGGAACCAGGTGACAAGTGCAACACACGTGAGAAATGATGATGCGTACTAACTTTCGAAAACCATGCGCGCATGCTCTCACCCTCTCAGAAATGTTTGTGTATGTCCTTTAGGTCCTATCAAGTGCCATGTGGCCCTTAGCCGTGCCCATTTATTGCAAATTTAGTCGCAGAATGCTCATCCTTACCTCTCCACAAGATAAGTAGCAAGCAGGTATGCAGGAATCTCCACCAATCCTGACGCCGCAAAATTCAAGTAAAAATCTCCAGCCAAATTTCCAGAGTTGAAGCTGAGCCCGTAATATACCATGCTGGTCACGCACCTTGGAAATAAAGAAAAAGAAGTTGAATTTAGCCGGGGCTGCATGAAGATCACTAAGACGTTGTTGCGCAGACATACTGAGATTTCAGGGTATGCGTATAGGCACAAAAACAGAATTTCCCCGATTCGCAACGATCCTTGGATAAATCCACGAAAGGTTTTAGCATCACTAACATAATCTGCAGTCTAGATCAGTCTAAACCAGCGTGAACTGAAAGAGACAACTTCACTCATTTTTAGCCTGGATTTCGAGGATGGTGGTCTCCAGATTTCAAAGTCAATACAGTTTAAAAGGTTTGTTTTAACTGTCGAAAGTGGGCAACATTGACTTGCTAACTCATTATAACTTATTGCGCTAGGGGAGGGGAGGGCTAAGCACGAAGCTGCTCAGATACCGACATTGATCCTGAAACTTACACCGACAGATATCGAGTCACTAAGCTCTTCAGCATGGAACCAAATAAAAACAGTTTCCTTAAGATTCTAGCTTTAACAAAAGATAGCAATTCACGCTTCCCACTATATCCGGCGGTGAATCCCTCATCCGGCTAACTAGTCCGATGTCATCCTATATTCTTAACTGCGTCCCACAAAACTTACATTTTGATAGGTTTATAACTTACCAAGACCAAGCTTCAATAAGAGTGATTCTTATTAAATATCGGGTACTAAACAGGTGCCACAAATGATAAGTTTTCTTCCTCTCATTTTCTTTTCCTTCTGTTTGCATCCCCGCTATCGAACCTTTAGGGTACTCATAACCATTGGTTGTTGCCATTCGACGCAAAATTTCTTCTGCCTCCTTGACTCTTCCTCTGGCGGACAGCCAGCGCGGCGACTCGGGAATCAACCTGAAGGATGAAGTTAAGTAAACACTATCTTTTTTTCTGCAAATGTTGACGTAACATTTTGAATGTAGCAGTTATCACTTAAATGATAAAGTAGTATAAGTGCGCCTGCAACACCACTTACCAGTAGTACAGTATAAATGGCACATTGAGTAGAGTAATCACCAGACTAAACGCCTTCCAGCCTCGAACGAAATACGCAATCAAAGCCTGCACAGCAATACCAACCCCATATGCTACCTGGGACAAACAGTTCGCCCAACGCCTCCACTGAGGAGTCGCCATCTCAGTCATGAGAAGAAACCCAGCAATAAGACATCCTGTAAAGATAAAATCGCACATGATAAGCATGAAATTTAAACTGTCTGCAGTTTAGGGGGTAGGAACTTAAACGTCAGGGAGGGGATGAAAAAAACCAGAATCACAACTTTCAAGGCGGCATCTTTTGACTATATCTAACAGAATTCATTTTGTTTGTTCAGTATTGCTTACGTTTTGTAATCCTGGTGACGAAAAAATTGCAATCATTCTACTTAAGACGATCCTCTCCTTCAAAGCGAGTTCTGCAGGTACTAAGTTTTTCGTATACCGTGAACAAAAACTCATTTCCATGAAGCATAAGAGAATGCCATGCCTCATTTTCATAGAGCGGTTCCAAATAATCATCCAAGTTAAAAAACAATGCAGAACTCTTATAGTCTTCTTTGTAGCCGCTCGGGCCGAATGTCACGCAGCCACGCGGCGAGGGATGGACCATTAAAAAAGTGATAGGGGACAGGGCGCGGTATTTTTAGCTTCATTTATTTAAGCAGGATTTGTTTTGGCGGTGGACGCCCGCTGCACGTTTTTTTTCTCTT
>OX419338.1:35921094-35923594 GCA_948470475.1 Galaxea fascicularis
AAAAACTAAATTTACAATGTGTGGTACTATCCATCTCAGACGTCAGCGGACAAGGGCTTTTTTTTTATCACGCTTCACGGACCGTTGGTTTCAGCTGCGGTTAAAAAAATTCCGGTCAGGTGATAACATTTTTGTAGCTCTGCGGTTTGCAAAAAATTTGCAAATGAAATTTAATACAAGGAAATTTAATGTAAGCAGATACAGTATTTTGGAAACCACAGAGTGGCAAAAAATGTTTTCATGTGATCAGAATTTTTGAACTGCAGAATGAAACCAACGGTCTGTGAAGTAGGCTGAAAATTGTCCAAGGACGTCTGAGATGGATAGTACGCAAATAACTAAGACAGAGGCATCCAAAAACATCTAATAACAGAAGTGTCACACAAGAGATGCTCCCGTGAACGAAGAAACATGAAGTAGGTAAATAATAATAATAATATTATTTTTATTTTATGGTAAGCTCTGTGAGCGGGCAAGATGTGGTCAATTCTGTGTTCTGCTTGGCTACCCAAGCAGGCAAGATGGGCTGATATTGCCGTTTGAGATTGCCTGTTTTGTTCCCGCAATACAATTTCGCCGAATTCCAAGCGGGTGCATGAAAGTTTTCTTTTGCAAAGTATTTTCTGTGGCAGTAAAAAGATTTTCTGTGATTTCTCTGTTGGGATGGAACTAGAAAACGAGAAAACTGAAAGCGTCAACGAGAATGAAAACAGAAAAAACTAAATGTCACTTAAGCATACAACTGGCTTCCTTTTCAGTGCTCAAAAATAGACAAGTATGAAGATTATTTTTTCAGTGTTCTTTATGCCATATAATAAATACTTTATTGACCAAGCTACTTCGGTCAAGGTGGCTGGATATTGGCCTTGTTCTCTTTTTGCGTTTTTATGGACCTCGACTTCATCTTGGTCCATAAAAACACAAAAGGGGAACTTAGCCAATATCCAGCCATGTTGACCTTGCACTTGGTCAATAACGCATAATTTATACAGGGCTTGAAATTAAAAAAAATTTCTGGTTGCAAATTTGCGACTAGTTACAAAAATTTGGTTGCAACTTTGAAAATGTTAGTCGCGAAATTAATTGAGGCCATTTAATCAAGAAATAAGTGGGCTTTTAAATGGTTAACGCTTTAATTTTCATTCTTTCAACAGCTTTCATGTCATTTCGAGACTTAATAGTACAGAACGTTTAGCGTCTCGGACAACACCAGTTCATCTGAATTATTTCATATCAGTTAAGGCAAAACCTAGTCGCAAATTTGTGACTACTCTCGTTTTTCTAGTCACAAATAAGAAAAATTAAGTCGCAAATGCGACCGTATTGGTCACAATTTCGAGCCCTGTTATACTCATATAAGAGCTTGGATCAATAGTTATACTACAGTATATACTTCTCATACTAAAATACCTAATAAGTATGGAAAGAACCTGATTATCAATTATCTCTAAGGAAAGTTAGAGCTTTATTTTAAAAGTAGAGATACTATTGGCCGTATGTGCCACAGCTTGCTTAGAAAAAAAAATTGTAGGCTGTCAGCAAGCTTTCTGGGGCAGTCTGGCGGTGGGTCTGGAAAAGGAGAGCTTGGAACTATGTCTCTGTAATTTGAATATCTGCATCCAATTTTTTGATGCAAAATGCTGATTGGCGGGGATGACATTAGCAATGACATCACATGTTTTTCAATGTTTGTTTTCATCTTGCATTCGTTTCGTTTTGTGGCGATTGGGAAAAATCTGACAGCTCAGTCGACAGGGAGCCACAGAGGAATTGGAGGCAGATATTCAAATTACAGAGAAGTGGTTGCAAGCTCTCCTTTTCCCGCTCCACTGCCAGACTGCCATGGTGAACTTGCTTGCAGGCTAAAAAAATTGACCAAACACCAACAGGAGTAGGGCTGTGCGGAGCATGTTTTTGAGTGGGGGTGCTGAAAGATGAATACACAAGTGTGAGCTAACTAGGGGGGTCTCACAGTAAATTTTGATTTTTAATTCCTCAGAAATGCTTGTAAATACATTTAAAATAGAGTTCTAAAGTGATGACGTCACAAAAATAAAATTTTTGAAATTATGGAATATGATGCCGTATTCTTATAGAGCATCCTGAAAGACGCCCTTGTCCCAAAAATTAGCTCCGAATTGCAATTCCCAGTAGAGATATGAGGGATCAAAGTTTGATGGCATCCCATACAAACCCTTCAAAGTTTGTTTCAGTTCCTTCAGTTTAGAACTGACTCAAAATTAGAGAGATTTATATGGGGCAGTATCAAATTTCAATCCTTTATATTTTGGCTGGGAATTACAATTAAGAGCTTATTTTTGGCGAGGACCCTTTTTTAAGGATACTCCATTCGAAAATGGCGCCCAAACCCATAATTTCACAAATTTGATTTTTTGTGACGTCACACTTTAGAACTCTATTATCAAGAGCAATGTCTATATGGTTGTCTATTCTTTTGTTATGACTGTTTTATATTGTAATAAATAATAAAAAAAAATAA
>OX419338.1:35928594-36048594 GCA_948470475.1 Galaxea fascicularis
TAAATCATTGATTAAGAGCAAAAACAGCATGCTACAGGTGATCTAAGTCAAGTTACCAGTAATGTGGGCAAAGAGGTACTCAAACTTATTTTCTTGTGAGTTGGAGGAACATTGAATTACATCAACCAACAGTTGGTATAACATATACAGCTACTATTTACTAATTTCCTGTAATGAATTAACATACTTATCCACTTGCTTAGTATTGGAAGCAGCAAGACCTAACCATTTTCCAGTCACATTCTTAGTAGATTCTGGTATTGGTCCCTTTATAAAACAGCATAATAAAGTAAAAAAGTAAGAAAACAGTATCTCAAAGGATGTAGAAATGACTAAATTTAATTATCACAGAAACATTTGAATTTGTCAATTAAATCCTAATGTATGACAATTTATTGAAAGCTACTGTGCAGTACTTTCCTGGGATGCTGTGTATTGTTCAATCGTTTCAGTCTTTGAATGAGGGGCCATTCAAATGAAGGTTGTCAATCTGCATTCTTGCATGGTGCTGTTTACTAAGCTGACCAAGGTGGTTTAAACATTTTGTCTGTATGTCTAATCCAAATAAAAGTACCGTACTGGGTTCCATTCTGCTGCTTTTCAAGATTATGCATAATTTTATTGTTCGTCTCCCAACATGTGCAGTAGTTTCTGATAACACTGTTTAATAATTATTTTAAAGAGTACAGTCAAGTAAATTTAATACTAGTCTTTTCTAGGAACTTTGATTTTAGACATAAAATGTATGGGTAGTGAAGGGATCATTAATGCCTATTTATTGATGCCTTTTGGAAAAGCCTGATTCAGCATGCAGTGACTCATTCCATTTCATTGCTTGCTTAGGGAATGACCTCCCTGGAGAATGGCAAACCTCTAGTGCTGATGAATCATTCATGAACAATCTTGAACTTCAAAAAGTAGATCAAGAATATGAGAGTGAGCCTGATGACAAACAAGATGACTCACCCTCAGCAAACCTGGTTCTTCAACACATCTTAAGAATTACTTCCGATCAGAAGCTTGCAGACCCTCCCCGAGACCCCAAACCAATAAAAATGTCAAATCCCTTGACCCCAAATGGGGACATTGTGGATGCAGAAAGTATCTGTGAACAGGTGAAAGTCGAGCTTGTCAAATACAATGTGTCCCAAGAGGTGTTTGCCAAAGCTGTTCTTGGAAAATCACAGGGGTATCTCTCTGAAATGCTCAAACATGGAGAGAGCTTCTTTCGTCCCCAAGACAACACGCACTACAAGGGATGGTTGAATTTTGAGACCATGCGGCAGTTTCTTCTTAAGCCAGAGGCTGAGCGCTTGAGGATATATTATCAAAAAGGCGAGGAACTAAAGATGGAGAGGTTGAAACGCAGGCAGTTTGAAATGGTAAGTGTGTTTTACATGTAGTTCTTGTCAAGTTTAATAAAAATTGTGAGTTCAAAGACAGTTGGTTTTGTTCATTTTGACAATTCTGCAAAGGTGAAATCTGAGTTCTGAACATGACTTTAACTTCAGTGACCTTCCACACATCTTTGGGAGCTCTGTGAGCTGTTGAGTGAAAGGTTGACTTGGATGGCTCATCATTTTGTCTGGCAAGCTACACTGTAGTGTCCTTGCTGCATGCATGTGGCTCACATCTGGACAGTTTTGTATTTCCTATTTTTGTATAAAGGATATTGTTCTATATGTTAAGATTAATTTTGTTGGCTCAACAGACTTTTCACTGTCAAGTAGCACATCCCAGCCTGACCCATGTTTGGGCTGGAATGATTGTGCAAACAGAGGTGCAGCTTCTTTTAATGTATCCATAGAACTGGTTTAATTTCACAATTACGTTTAGAGGCTTATGTATTCAATGGCTTAATGTCCTTGCCTCCTTTTTTGTTCGTTTATCAGGGTCTAACTGATGATTCAGCAAAGAAGAAAAGGCGCTTCATTCCCACGGAGGCTAAAGCTGTCATGGAGGATTATTACAACCACAACAAATACCTGTCCATTGAAAAGCGTCAAACACTAGCCAACCAACTAGCTATTCCAGAACAGTGTGTAAGTGACTACTTCAAGAACCTTAGATCTAGGAAGAAACATGAGGAGCGCATGAAGTTCTTGCTCAAAGGCCTTGAAAATGGTGACAGACAGCTTTTGGAAAGAGATTCTGAAGACGAGAGTAGCTTTGAAAAGAGCATGAACAATGAGCTTCCCTGTTGCTCCAGAAGTCTACCAGCTGAAGCAAATGCAAATCCAGAAGAATCACCAGCCTCAATGAAGCCCCCAAGATTGATTCAGCAATGTGGGAGAAGGTATAATGTGGCTCCTGCAGTGTTAACATCAAGTTTCAAAACCGCATCATCAAAGGACGTTTGTGAAAATGACATAGTGGCTTCAAAAATTGCTGCTCTTACCAAAAGTCAGAAATCAATTCACAAACAGCCTGTATCTGATGAAGTGAAATTTTTGAGTAATGCAAGTAAGCACCTCCCTCAGGAAACGACACCATTAACAGGGTGTATACCTGGTCACCATGCTGTCCAGGTAGACCTCAAACAGGAAGGAAATTGCCACTTGTCTCAAGAATCATCCTCAAGTGTTGACACTGTGGAGACATTATCATTTGATAGTCTAATTGATGGCTCCATGATTCTTCATCCTGGGACTGCTGATACTGAAACGCTGGAGGTTGGAGAGGAGATATATGTGGTGCATTTAAACAACCACATGGAAACACCTGTTCAAAACTGAAACAAGACAACTGTTGTCTTGGGAATGTTCCTCTGACCAATGTTGATGCAGTGGAAACACTATCACATGGACAGTCTGACTGACTGATTGACTGTCATGCTCCATGATTGGGCCTGATTGATTGATGTGGTGCATCAACCACATGGCAATACAAATCCAAAAACTGGTGTAGGTGTGTCCAGAATTGAAGGTTTATAACATTGGTTGTGATCGTATACAGGGGACACCAAGCTTGTTAAGGTGGTTCGAAATAGTTTTTATTTTCCCGAGACAAGTTCTACAAATTCTTTTCTAAATTATCTTTGGTTCATCGTATCACTCTAAAAGTTGGCACAGAAATAAAGGTAATATCACAGATTCATTAGATGACGTCTATTTCAGAAGCCTGTTACCATGGCAACCATATGATGCATTTAGTTGAGACCCAACAATTGAAATCTTTTATCTTTAAAAAACAGGTTGGTGAAATCTTCTCAAACCTCTATATTATATGTTACCAGGAATGATCTTCAAAATATTTCAGTTTAAAAAAATTCTGTAGGGCAGATTTAGAATAATACTACTTTTTGATTTTTGCTTTCTTAATTTTTTTCCCACCTACAGAATTTTTTAAAAGCCAGACTATTATAGGCAGCCAATTGATCTTAGTTGTTACCAAAAAAAATGAGAAAAATCTACTGAGCGAAAGTGAAAATATAAGCGACCAAAACTTCAAAAATTTTGAGTCTACAAGAATATCATTTGAGCATGCGTGCCATTTGAGCATGCGTGACACACGTGTGCTCTTACTTTTTATATAATTATATGGCGTGTGTTGTTTATGCGCGCACACACTTGGCCAAAAACTGTTTTGAACCTCCTTAAGCTAAACAAAACTGAAATCTGCTTGTAAGAGTCAGCATGAACAATGTACATGTACATATTATGCCTCAAAATATGAATATTGTGATAAGCAAGTGAATGGTTAGCCTTAATCTCCAAATTTTTGTAGATACATTAATGACATTTGTCATGTAAGAAAACCTTTGTGGTAATGTTTGGTCCTTAAGGCTTGGAAGAACTTGTTTACTACATAATCTGAACTAAAAGTGAAACCCTGATGCTTGGTTGATGCTTAAGGTGATTCCTTAGAAATAAAACTTCCCGATGAATTTTTTTTAAACTTTCCCTGAATTTTCTCTACCGAGCACTGTTTCGAAAAATACAATAAAAATGATAGGTCACCATTCTCGTTTAAGAGATGCGACGGGCCAATCTTGCCCCATTTATGCGTGTACTCGTTCTAATCACGCACGTTATTCATCGGTCCACGTTACATTTTGCGGTAGCTCGAAACATAGTTTTTAAAAGAAATACTTGGGAAAAAACTTGACAGGTAGAAAGTGTCGAGCATATAGGACAATATCATATAAAATTTGTGGAAACATCACACTATTTAAAACGACGTGGACGTAAAGAGTTGGTAGAGTCGTTATTTTCGCGGTCATAATTTGCATCACAGAGCAACGGTTTCGTGCACTCTTTCACCTATATCTTTTTTTCCTTCCGATAAAATTTTTTAGTTTTTTTTTAAATAAAGGAGGATAATATGTACACTATTATTATGCAATAAAAAATATAGGTCACCATGCTCGTTTAAAAGAAAACGAACATTTATTTCGCTATCGAGTTAAGCTTGATGGAAATTCTTTCGTTGTCAGTACGTGCACGCGCTAATTTGTGCGTGCTAATGACGCGAAATCGTGCGCAGTAGGGATGCGCAATGCAATACTGAGGAATCACCTTAAGCCCTTCAACCGTGAGCAATGCATAATTTCTCCTTAAAGTAGCCTGAGAGCAAGCTCTCTGGGGCAGTCTGGCAGTGGGGCAGGAAAATGAGAGCTTGCAACTATGTCTCTGTAATTTGAATATCTGCCTCCAATTCCCCTGTGGCTCCCTGTCGACTGAGCTGCCAGATTTTCATCAATCAGCGTGAAGTGGAAATGAACGTGAAATGTAAACAAACATTGAAAGACACATGACGTCATTACTGATGTCATCTCTGCCAATCAGCATTTTGCATCAAAAAATTCTATACAGATATTCAAATTACAGAGACATACCAGTAGTTGCAAGCTCTCCTTTTCCAGCCCTGCCGCTAGACTACCCCGGAGAGCTTGCTTGCAGGCTATTCTTATAGTAACACTGTGCTCAATCAAATAAAGGTCTTGACTGTTTAACAAATTCCCCTTATCATTACCATTGAAAATAAATTATACCATTGAATATACCATCATTACCATTGAAGATATATGGAGAACACTGTAGAGAATATGAATACAGTGTATAGGATTTTCATTAAGAATTGTACGTAGTAGCAGAGGGTAGTGTTAAATAACAGGAGAATATTATTTGTGGAAAGAGTGAAACTCTTTAAGGGAATGGCTTCGCTTTAGCCAGAGAATTCTGCGTAGAAGCCTGAGACTTCTCCGATCTGTGATGCCTAATGAACACCCTGTAAATATGACAACCACTGAGTACTCACTAGACCTGAAGACCTGATTTTCAACAGCAACTACCAGTAGGTCAAGTCATCAACTAGGGTATTTTTGTGCCAAGCTCTATTCAGTTTGTAAATAATACATCCAGCCTGTGCCTCTCATGAAATAAGTGAGAAGTACCCTTGTTACTTGTTGCTGCTTAAAGGCAACTTACCAGTTAATATCTTCTTTCCTATTGCCATCGTCATTGTGGTCACCATCACTATCACCTTTGCTATTATTATCATGACCATGACTGCCACCATCATCACCATTACCATCACCAGTGCCATTGTCATCACCACTACCATCATCACTGTAGCTTTTGAGCAGGAGCTCCCATAATTTTTTTCGTTGTGGCATGAGTGATGTGAGTGGTGAAGCCACAAGTCGTGTTAGTGCGAGAAGATTGGGGCATGGAAAGGAGAGCATGCAAGCAAATCTCTCTTTTCCCCATCCCAATTTTCTCGCAATGGTGAGACTGGCTACACTGTCAAAGTCATTTTCGCTGCCTTCTTAGCAACATGATCTCCATTAGAACTTGTATACCTTTAGCTAATTGTATAAAGTTTAGCTGTTCATAATAAACAATTTCAGAAGATATAACTTAAGAACATTGAGTGCGGGTTTTGCCAGAAAGTATCCATTGGCTGGTATTGAGGAAAGCTAATCCAAGACTTGTAACTAAGTCAAAACTTAAGTTGTTCACTGTCTACAAGCACTCCCATGCCTGGTAAGGAAATGTGCAACTGAAAAAAGCTAATTCAAGAAATCTTGCCAAAGTTATAACAGTTCCTGTTGCTGTTCAGTATGTAAATTATCATAATTATCTGTAATATATATTTAGTCAACAGATGACTGTGATGAAAATTCTTGAAATTCAAGAGTGAATTAAAAGTCAGTACATAAAAGTAATGCTAGTAAGACTACGTCATTCACTAATTGATTCTATTTCTTTTTTATCACACCACTAACTTTGTTAAGTTGGTCAGACCCATCTTCTGAATGAATAGTCTCTGAACTTTGTATGTGCAGGATATTTAATAATAACAATAAGGTCATTAGTAGAATCCCAGGTAACATCAGCACCAATGAAATCCACAAAATGACAATGCTTGGAACAGCTCACATACTAAAGGAAAGTACTGTCGCTAAAATAACTTCACCTGTAACGCCCTAGGTCCAATGCTCGGACCCGGTTACAATGGATGGAAAGCAGGAAAACCTGGCGAGAACATAATGACAACAATGATCTTTATTCTTCCTTAGATAAAAGACACATCTAAAGTTACATTTACAACTGTGAATGTAAAAATTATTTAAAAACAGCTAAAGACCACATTTAAAACAAGCCTAGCAGTTCTATTCCTAAGATGATACTTTGTTTCTGCTTTGGAATGGTATCACTTATATTATTTGATGTCATCAACTGAGTAACAGTTCAACCCTTTACACTCCAATAGTGATCACCATCTGACCTCTCCTTACCATATCACTAGTTTGTCAATAATACAGGGCATGAGAATACAGGGAATGATCATCAGAGTTCAGTTGAGTTAACATTTCTACAAATTCTTCCTACATGTAACAAGAATATTTGAGAACTGTTAGGAGAAAACACATGCTAATATTGACATTTAAAGGGTTAACCTCCTGTAAGGGCACTTGGGATGAACACAGTCATCCACTTATGGGAGATTTCCACTTTCAGGAGGTTATTAACGTAGGGCTTCAGGGGCCCATTTGTTGAAACTCCAGAAATTTTTTTGGGCCTGAAAGGCCATTTCTAAAACTGTGATCTGCTTATTCTGAAAAGCTGGTCTTTTACCATCATGATGATTTCAAAAAAAAAAATTGGGGGAGGCTTAAGAAATGGACACCTGTAGGGAAATTGCTGGGAGTGTGGTTTGTTGGTGTCTGCCATGGGAGGTGTCCGCAAGTGAAGGTTTGACTGGAGACTGAGCAAAAGCCAGTGTTTGAAATGTCAGCTGTTATGATCTTAAGCATTTTCCCTAAATTGTTTTGAGCTTTTAAAGTTGGCTTTATGCATCAGTTTGGGTCATTGAAAAGTCAACACATTGAGTGCTCCTTTAATTTTTAGATCATGGCACGAGTCCACCAGCAGCAATGTATGAAACTTATTATGTCACAGCACACAAGGCTCCCTGCAGAACAGCCAGCTTCAGTCAAAATGGTATGTCATGTCATATTATAATTCCCAGTATGAAAGTTAACTCAAGGAGAACAAAGAAAAACAACAATGATAACAATTTCATACAAATTTAAGGTTTTGGTCTGGCCATCTTGTCATGCCACATGTCAGCTGGTTAAAATCTTTGTTTGTAGAGCCTTTGAGTTTGATCCATTTTTAACAGACCAAGTTGCAGGCATTTGGTCTAGTGGCTATTAGAATTCTAAGTGGCAAACTATTTAATAGGAATAATTAGAAAGGTAGGGTCAGCTCACCCAATTTGCTTGTTTCTTGTTTCAGGTCGCCTTATAGTAACTGGCTCGGTGGATGCATCAATTAAGGCATTAACAATTTTTCTTTGTTAAAAATCAATTAATTGTCATTATGTGACACAACACTATGAGGAATTGGAATGATCTTTCAATTCCATTCAGTCAAGTCTCAAGTCTTGTCCACTTAATTTGTGTTTTCAAAGCTTAGTAATTCTGGTATCTTGATTTCTTTTACAATAATCAAAGAAGGCTTGCAGAAAACAGTGCTATAACCAGTTGCAAAATTACTGAGACACTCCCAATAACAAAGGCTTTCCTTGCTTGTGATTGCTGCTTGTCAGATATCTATTAGATGTAACTCACACCCCCTTCCCTCTCCCCCTTCAAATTTGTTCGTCAACTGGTTTACAGCATGGTGTTGCACTGCTCACAACTTTGATAAGAGGAGTGGGGTGGGGAAGCGGGGGGGGGGGGGGAGGTTAGAATGAGCAATATCATGGAGATATCATTCAAGCCCAAATAGAATACAGTGTCTCAAGTATTTTTGCAGCTGGTTGTAGTTCTAACATCTCGAATGCCCTCTCAGACACTATTATTAACAATATCACTTGCTTGTGCCAAGCTTCATCTTTATTTGTGCACTGTTATGTTGAGCATTTTCTATCTGTATGCAAATTACCTTTTTACTAACGTTTGGCCTTCAGGTGTTAGACGTGGAGAGAATGGTAGCAAAGAACACAATGCCCCAAACGCAAGACCAGGGTGCTGGCACTAACCTTGAGAATCACCCTGTGATAAGAACACTCTATGACCACATGGAGGTAACACTTGTATTGAAGTTTCCATAAACATCTTGTTCCTCCAAGATCTTCATACCCCTCTAGAGAATGATTTCCGATTTGAATCTCTTCCCCACCACCCTTTAAATGTCATTTTGGCTGCATAATTTCCTTTTTATGGCTTTTGAGACTGTATTCCTCTCCCCTGTCCTCAGTCAGACTTCCCAGGGGTGGTTGAGCTCTGCTCCTTCGGCCACCACTCACTATTCCAAATGTACATATAAGCTAGCTTTGTTTCTCTTTTTACTTTTTTTTCTATTCTTGTAAACTAATATTATGTTTAAATAAGTGTGAATAACCTGAAACTGAAACTGAAACTGAAACTAGGATGAAGTTGTACCCTTATTCCGCAAATAAGTTGTGCAGACCCACGTTTCTGAATTCTGATACCCTAAGGTGGTCATATCCCAACATTTAAAATATTGTTTTTACTTCCAGGAAGTAACAGCTGTTGAATTTCATCCCAGTGCTTTAGTGTTGGCTTCAGGAAGTAAAGACTGCACTGTCAAACTGTTTGATATATCAAAACCATCAGTTAAAAAGGCCTATCGGTCCATTCAGGTAAACTCCTGTCTTTATACCTTTTAGCGCTGCATTCCTCAAGAGACTGAAGATAACTTACTTTTACTCGGCGTATGTTATATTCTCTTATTAAGGAGCAGCATATATTATTTTTTTCGCAGGAGGCTGAAGTTGTGACGTCAATGTCTTTCCATCCCACTGGAGACTTTATTCTTGTAGGCACAGAGCACCCAACCAGTGAGTGATTGTAAAACGCCCTCTTTTGAAAAAACAAACTAAATAAGCATACAAAAGCGTCTTGTTTTCTTCTCTTTCAAGCTTTCCCCTTTCCGCGACATTGAATGGGGGGAACGGGGAATTTGCGATCTTGTATTTGTGTTTCGCTAAGTGTTCCAACTAAATGTGTCTAGTAATATGTCTAACTCACAGGTGGCCAATTTACATTATCAACTCAAATGAAGACTGATCGTCACAGTTGTGGTTTCACATCCGCAGTTCGTATATGATTTATTTCATATATATCATCCACATTATCAACTCAATTAATGACACCAAATTTTCGTACAGCTCACAACTGAACTAAAAAAAACAACAACAAAAATTTGGTATTATCAACAGAGTTGATAAATTTAAATTGACCACCGTACAGGGATTCTAAAAGCTGACGTTTCGAGCGTTAGCCCTTCTATTCGCTCTGACGAAGGGCTAACGCTCGAAACGTCAGCTTTTACATTTCGTCAATTTACATTTATCAACTCTGTTGATAATACCAAATTTTTGTGTACTACTTCCCCACCGACGCAGCACCACAGTTCCTTTAGAAACTACCCCCTTTATTCAAAAAACGTTCGCATATTTACTAGAGTGACTGACAGTCCAATGCAGGAGGCAGAATTTGTTAGTGGGAATGTTTGTTTTTTCTTTCAGTTCGTCTTTATGATACTAACACTGGTCAATGCTTTGTGTCATCAAACCCGCGCGAGTATCACACGGGGGCCATTAATATGGTGAGTCCTTCCTCATTACCATGGCAAAGACAACGAATTTGAGCTCTAGTGCGCTTGAGGCTGATTAAATCACCTTGTCTGTTTGATTTCACAGGTGAAATATTCTCCATCAGCTAACCTTTACGCATCGTGCAGTAAAGATGGATCGATCAAGGTACCGAACGCGCTAGAAATATAAAATGAATTAGAATCTTTGTATCAGTACAGCGGGCCTTTTTCCACTGGCAAATATTTCTCACGGAAGTAAGAAGGAAACACTGTAACCGGCCGCCGCCAAGGCTATGTAGAACTGAATTTGTTGCCTCAGGAAACACTATTTTCGAGAGGCAACGGGAAACAGCGTTTTGTCTTTTTTGTGTGAAGAAAGCGGATCGAACATACCCGAATTAAAGTCTGCACTGATAGAGGGTAGACTCGATACCTATTGACTAACGTGTTGGAGGAACTATCGCAGCCAATCTTGCACCCTAACTAACACGCCAGGCAACCTTTGTGGCTGATCCCGGAGTTTGGAAGGGCCGTTTCTCTGATGGTTACAAATCCTTGTTATCTTTTCATTTTTCTTTAGATTTGGGATGGAGTCAGTAACAAATGCATACAGACATTTCCAAAAGCACATAACGGTGCAGAGGTGGGTTGTGTTGCCAATTCTTCTTTCTTCTTCACTTCACTCTTTCCCTTGCTCTGTAGTGTGTTAATATATTTCAATCTTTTGTTTGCAGGTTTATTCTGTCTGCTTTTCTCAAAACTCAAAGGTAGGACGATGAATGTCTTGCTGAGACCTTTTGCCTCATGTAGCCTTTTACAAGAAAAAAAAAATTCATTTTCATGAGGAGAAACCCAACCAACGAATATAAAAAACGGCAAAGTTTTTCTTGTAATCGTTTTATTGAAAGAAAAGTCAAAGCTTTTTTACAGGGGCCGACAGCTCTAAGACACGTTGTTTGAGCAACACTGTGTAATTTTAAGTCTTCCCAGAAATTTAGAAGATCCTGCCGATTCTTTTTCGGTGAAAATCTCGCGAAAATATCAAACCTCGCTGTTTTTCTGCAGTGTCCCAGAACTATTTCATTTTTCCCAGAAAAATTTCAGTTTCTCGATTCACGGTGAAATTTCCAGATTCCCTGAAGAAATTTTTTTCCCCTGCGACAGGCCTTGTTGGAGTTGTCACCCCCCGTCTTTTTTACCGCATTATTCGTTGATGATGTTGGCTCAAGAAAATAATCTCGTTGACCTGTTGTTTTCTACAGTATATTGTATCCAGTGGGAAGGATTCTCTGGTGTTTCTATGGGAACTTGCCACAGGTAGGTAATGAATCGCTACAATGGAGATCAAATCATTTTAAGGTGCAGTCATGATTGTAGTATTTGGCAAACAGTGAAAGTTTGCCAAATTGCTGTCAAGAACAAAACCTCCCTGGCAGGGAGGGCCAAGGGTGAGGAATCTGTAGTCTCTGAGTTGTTTGTTGGGTGAATCTGATTGGCTGAGAAGATACACTTGTAGCGAACTTTCAAACATATCTTGGAAGGATCAGATAATTTGAAATAAATATCTCAAACTTGAACAGTCTTGTGGTAACGCGATTTCAGTTATAGAGCAGTATCTTCCTGTTCAAACAAACACACAACCACAGTGCTTTGATTTGATTTACGCCAAAACCGTTTTCTTCTCTTTTCAGGAAAGGCACTTAACATGTACACAGGAGCGACAATGTCAAATTACAGGACACAAATTGTTTTCAACCACACGGAGGATTTTAGTGAGTGGAAGTTTAATTGTTCCACAGAGGAACCTAACTCTCTTACAAATTTTCCGCTCTTCCACGGCTATCAATTTTATCCATCTTCTTTACTTAAATAATGCATGGTTCAGAATAAGCTGTTAACATGACCCCAGGACAAATCCAGCAATTCGGGCCCAGGGGTGGGGGATTGCTTGAAGCAGTGTTGTCCCCGTGGTTAGGGGGCGGGGCAACTCTCCGCCACTTCTCAGTTTCATGTGGTATTAATGTCTGTCCCTGTCCATGCACTGGTGTGGTTACAGTTTTTTCGCCACTTTTCTTTTTCAAATATAGGGTTCACGTTTTTACTAAATTATACAGGTAATGCTTTGTTCATGAAACTCTAGAAAAGCGTTAACGTTCTTAAAAAAACGTCTGGGTTTCCTCTGTACGGAAAACAATATTGTTATTTCTGTTTTATACGCAAATGGCGTATTTGTGGTCCATGAGGAGCCCCGGGGGTGGGGAATAGTCCGCCACAAAGAAAATAAAATCGCAAATCCCCGGGGTGGGAGGGGGGAGCATGGTAATTTAACGATGTATAAGCGTTCCGGTAATCTTAGCCCTAAGCTGTCCGTCGTCTAGACTGGTGTTTCAGGCCAGGGGACATATCAGTATATCACAATTTTCTGTGAAATATGCAAGAGAGTACAACTGGAGTGTGAATTTAACTTTTTCTTTTTAAAAAGTTGCTTACTGTTTGTTACATTGGTCAGCCTACACGTTTCTAAGCCATCTGACAGTCACGCAAATAGCAATCCATCTTAAGTTGTATCACGTTTAATGAGCACGCGGACACTGTGGGAGCCTAACGATTTTTTCAGTCGCTTTCCTTTGCTTGCGCTTTGTCCTGTCAGGATGTGTGTTCCTGAATCACTAATTCATGTGCTTTTTTCAACAGTGATTGTTGCAGACGAATCGAATAATAGTATTGCATGCTGGGACACGAGAACAACAGAAAAACTTAAAACCCTCATGTCAGGTAACATCATAAATATAAGGGTGGCACAACACCATCACTTTACTGTCAGTGCTAATAGAGCTGTTTTCAATCGAGTGTTGAAGTAATTCGCGTTTGCTTTGGTTTTGCTTCACTTCGCTCTGTGATTGGTTGACAAAACTCGCGCCACTTTCACAGCCAATGAGAAGCAAAACCAAAACCAATCAGCGCTAGCTGCACGCGCCAATTTTCCCGCGCTTGGCGCCGGTTGCATGTAATTTTTTTGTATTGTGATTGGTTTATCACCTTGTTTATGATCTGTTGTGATTGGTCAGAGTAATTGTCTTGGTTTTGGTTTTATGACACTATTGCAAGCCACTCAATTTGGCCAGCGGTATTTAGGACGTTGGAATTTTTTTCCAAATACACGTCTGATCTCAAAGCAACTTTTTGTCGTTTTCGTCTTTGCACGTTGGAAGGGTAAAAGAAGTACCCATTTTGTCCCTCAGGGTCGTCTCTTCCCACGTGCAATTGTTGGTTTTGTCAATCGTGTTTTGGAAATTTTTGAGTTCTTAAAACCACTTTTCACTTGTTTCTTCCAGGTCACAACAATCACATTCGCTGTATCACCCACTCACCCACGGGCGCAGCTTTTGTCTCTTGCAGCGATGACTTCAGAGCGAGGTTTTGGTATTGTGAAGGAGTATAGGACCTTTCTCACTCGTGAAAAAGCCAATCAAAATGCAAGACTTGAGCAAGGAGAAAATAACTAGAAGAGACTGGGGGAGGCTCTCCCAAAACTCCCTTCGGTTCGTTTGGATTTTTGATGCGCGCGTTTGACTATTCAAAACAGCAATGCCAGCATTACAGTTTACCCTTTTCTAGAAACAGAGCATCGAACTGTCCACTTCCCTTTGTAATGTCTTTGGCGATTAAATAAATAGACTCCTTATTTGTGGTGGTTCAACCTTCTTAACAACTCGCATGATTCCAGATTGAACTGAGATTGCAAATGTACCTCAAGTAAACAAGTAATTTACTCCTTCAAATACTTGCGCTAATTCTAATCATGTGGGTACATGTTTTATTTCTACGACCCTTTGAAATACCACATTTTTAGATTTCGTTGCCCTTTCGCATACTACGAGGGTGGAAAAGTCCTACTCCCTCCCACCGAGAGAGCCCAGTTTACGGAGTGATCATATGGGCTGCGTACATGACGCTTAAAGCGAAAACGGCTATGAATTTGATTCCAGGAAGAGGAAATGAAGCTCAGCTCTTGTTGAAATTAAGGTTGTTTACCTATAATTTCCGGAAACTTTCCGTTCCGGAAGAAAATTACCGTTACCCAAAATTTCGAGGGCGGATCATCGCGTGGCCTTTGACTGGATACTAACATAAGCGCATTTGCGCAGAAGAAAGTCAAAGAAAGATCTGATCAAATCTCAATTTCTCTCCAAATTGGCGATTGGAAGTCTGCTTACTATTTAGGTAAATGAAACAAATGAGATTTGGCTGGCGACGTGTAAACTGGCTGACACATGAACTCTGGTACAAACTTTCCTTCGGTCAAGGTGAAGAATCCCGCCATTTTCATTTAGGCGCGGTCGTGGAGCCAAAAGGCCTGAATCTAGTACGAAACGTGTTATGGAACACGAATTTTTGTACAGAACCGCCGTCCCAATCGGGAAAGCAGGACTACTTTTTCAAAATTTCCGTTCGTCCCTGGAATTTTCCAGGAGAACGAATATCCCATCAACGTCTTACGGGATTTCCGGGAATTTTTGGAAAAGAGCCGTCGACATACTTCTTCCTCCCTCAAAGTCAACTGGACGTTTAGTACGGGGTATTTTTTACCAAAAGCAAACTCAGCCATTTTATAAAGTTGACATCATTCTCAGCATGGCACATGTGAACTGAATTATTAAAGACAAAAAAATTCAGTAGATTCTGGTTTTCTTTTCTGAATATGGTAGTAGGAAGCAAAAACGTCTATAGGAAAATGCAGATATACGGATGTTGCAAGAGAACGTGGAATCTGAAAAAAATCGGAACAGGTAGGAGAAAACATCATTCGAGTTATTAAAGTTTTCTCTGCGTTTTAATGAAGCAGTATATTGTGTCAATGCTGCTGATATCTTCACGTAATCCATGTCAGTATAAACGTAATTAACTTTAGCGACTGGGGCAGCAAAATTTCAAGTAGACGTTAAGGAGGGGGGGTCTGACCTATACGCCCAGCTGACGTTAAGCGGGAAAGAAGTGAATATGTCGACGGCCCCTGAATGGTGAACAACCTAGAGCCATTTAAACGTGGAGCGTTCCAATAGGCCCTTCTCCAAAATGGCGGCCGAAACTTTAATTAAGTTAAAATTAAAAGCGTATACCAGCACTAGAAAGAGCACCTTTACTTTAGTAACCCTGAAAACTTTCAGCATGTCAGGTGTAATATCAGCTGAGAAAATGTAAGTTGAAAAATGCGGGAAGATTTACAGACGTTTGTATGACTCGGGGTATGCGCCATACCCCAGTCATACAAACGTCTGTAAATTTGTCAAATTTCAACTTACATTTTCTCGGCTGATACAACACCTGATATGCTGAAACTTTGCAGGGTTGCTAAAGTAAAGGTGCTCTTCCTATTTCTGGTATCAGTTTTTCATTCAGTTCAATTTTAACTCATTCAAATCCATTGCCGCTATTTTGGAGAAGGGCTATATTCTTGCTACACGTTTTTCGTTGATCAAAACTGAGCGGAGAGATCGAAATCCACCAATCACAGTTTTTATGTGGAAAAAAGAAACAATTGCGGTTGACCTTTGAGAAAGAACCAATAAGAGTTGAAGAATTTCGATCCGTGGATATTTGATATCTTTGAATTATTGACTATAAATACACGAACCCTTTGGAATCGATGTGCTTCTCTTGTAGGAGTTTTGATCGTAAACGTACTGGGAAAGAAAGTCTAAAGTGTGCCAAGATGGCCCGTAGCGTCGGAGGAAGGAAAAGTGTTGAACAAAACAAAAGCGTGGCTAAAAAGAAAGGGACAACAAAAACTGTGATGAACAAGACCGGACGCAAGAAGAAAAGAAATCACCAATCTTATGCCAGGTTCATCCACAAAGTGTTAAAGCAAGTACATCCCGATGCAAGCATCTCCAGTAAAGCTATGCGTATCATGAACTCGTTCGTCAACGACATCTTCGAACGAACGGCTACCGAAGCAGCCTGCCTGGCCAAATACAGCAAGAAGTCGACAATCAGTTCCGTTGAGATGCAGACCGCTGTCAGACTGCTTCTACCCGGTGAGCTGGCTAAACACGCCATCAGTGAAGGAACAAAAGCTGTGACTAAATTCACCAGCCATAAGTAATCTGTCGGGATTTCCTGCCGATTCAACAACGGCTCTTTTAGGAGCCACTACACATGTAAAAAAGTCTGACCAATGTCATGATTTCCATTACATATTCGATCTGTCGTCTGTGTGTTCTGTGTCTGTGTGTGTGTTCTGTTACAGAGAGCTTCCATATTGTTATGTTCTTCCCCGCAGTTTGCTCCTTCCAGGGGACTAGGCTTAAAATTTGGACCGCAAAGGACAAGTGACCACCGTGTTATTCCTTGGAGGGCGGGAAATTTCAAACCGAGAACCAATGTGGCAGGCGGTGATTTCTAAGGGCCTGTTTTAATACATGGATGGGGGGTGCCCCCGAGCTACTCTGGGAGAGCCAACTTCTCATACGTTTCTTTAGAAAATGCATTGAGGCGTTTACAGTATACATGCTAGACAGGGTAACCCGCCTTGTCGGGGCACCCTTCTCTGAGCCGGGATAGCTTTTTGCCATATAAACAGTTCTTACCGGGGCATTCGGCTAGCCGAGGTGAGAAGACCGTTTTATTAAAAGTTATATTCCAAGGCAGATTTTAACATTAACTGCCTCTAGTGGCTATGCTCAATTAATAAAGTGCAAAATAATAGCCCTGATAATGAAAAGCGGCCTTTAGCGGAATGAGTGGTGGAAAAATCATAAAACTTGCCGCCGAAGCCTTTCTTTTGTCCGCCATATTGTTTGCTGTTCTCACGGCCGCTCTAAAAATAGCGCAGTGACTATCCCGCTCAGGTGAGTTGCATGTAAAGCCCGCCGTACACGCGAGGAAAGAGCTGAGCAAAACTCCTCTCGAGGCAGTTAGCTCAGCCGTTTCCTCACGTGTGCGGCAAATTTTCGGTGAGAAATTTGCCTCGCTAGGCGATGAGGAAAATATCAAACATGTTTGATATTTCCTCACGGCCTCGCGAGGCGAATTTCTCACCGAAAATTCACCGCACACGTGAGGAAACGACTGAGCTGCCTGCCTCGCGAGGAATTTTGCTCAGCTCTTTCCTCACGTGTGCGGCGGGCTTAAAGGCGAGCTATATTTTAACCCTCCTAGCCGGGGCACCCTCCCTCCATGTAAACAGGCCCTGAACAAATTTTATAGCTAAATAATACGTTGGCGAGGCGGGAAAAAGTAAGAGAGGGGAGTCCTACTTCACAAGTTCACGTGAAAACGACATCGGTCTTTTCTTGCTTTTACCATATCTTCGAGAACTTGCAACGTGCCCTTTATGCCCGTACAACAAATACTGGGCCAAACGTCTTAAAGCCTTCCATGGCACGGAGATGCGATTGCGTGACTAGAATGACACAAAATCATAGGACCGGTCAATATTGCGTAACTTCTGGATTTGAACGAGAATCCATCGCTGAGAGTAAAGTTTACTAAAAGGTCTATTATCTTATTGATGTCAACCACGAAGAACATTTATGTAAACAATTGTCAAATGACACAACTTTCAACTATTATAAGAAAGCCCAAGGTCCCAGAATTAGGAGGGCTGTGCGGCATTTTCGGCGGCGTCAGGAGCCGTACAACTGCCCTGTATTCCTGTCGCGGCGTTTTCACCGACCGATTTATTTTAGATTGAATTTGCCGCGAATATGGGACTGCCACAGGAGCCCCAAAGACCAATCACAATGCTTTATTACCCCCATTCTCTCGTGCGAAAATTTTCCTTGAACTTGCTTTTGTTCTAAAGTTTATGATGCGGTATCACGTGTACCGAAACTTCCTTTTTCGCGGGAAAAGATAATCTAAAAATAAATCGCTCTGTAAAAAGGCCGTGACATAGGCTTAGTATGGGAGTTGTACGCTCTTAGTAATGGCTCCTGGCGTCTTGTTCCGATTCGAATCAAAGCCGCTTCCAAATCGTGGACAAAACGATTCTTACGTATTAAGAACAGCTCTAAATTAGGAGTCGTAAAACCAAAACCGAAATTGCTCTGACCAATCACAACTGACGCAAACTACGTGACGAACCAGTCAGTGCGAGGAGGTTGCAAAATCAACTCAACCTCGTCCCCAGGGCGCTTTCCCCCTTCAAATGGAAAGGTTCCCTGGGGACGAGGTTGAGTTGATTTTGCTACTCATTGCGCGAGTTTACCAGACAATCACGGAGCGGCAGTGATGCGAAACCAAAGAAAACTGCAATCACCTCTTAGCAACAGTGACGAGCTTCACACTTCTCAGCCAATCAGAAAGGGTTATAAAGAATTCACGATAATATCAAACAGTATGAATTGATCATATTTTACTACTGCTGTATATAATAAATTCATGGCGACATGTGCTTTATAATGTACAGAGGGTCAAGGAGCCCTGTTTTCTCCCGTTTCTAAAATGAGCAATTCAGTTTCTTACAATATTATAGGTCTTTATACCACAATAAATACTGCATGCCTAACTTCAGTTTTACCTAGCCTTGAACTCACGAATTGCGCTGCGTTCTAAATGGCCGCGCTGCCCTTTTGATCACGTAAACATTCCTAACGCCAAAGCTTTCTGTATTGCAAGATTCCTCGGGTATCTTTATATTTTTGTGAGACTACAATCGAATACTGGAAAGAAGATTGTGCACGATTCCGAGACAAAAATAAAACTCAATAAATGTCTCATCTGCTAAGTACAGAAACCCCGACCTACGTCTTACGCCTGTTCTCGCAAATTCACCTGCAAGCTTCAGTTTTGCACGATTCTAAATTTCGTTTCGGCTGCTCAAAAAGATGCTGAGGCGTTCTTTAGCCTAGAGATGCAAAATACGGCGACGAAATGTCACCAGTTCTGTAAATTTATGAATTTGATTTTTCAGTACAACTTTGCAGGAAATGCTGAATTACAGTTAAACCCCTATTAAACGGCCACCCTCGGGGAAATGGAAAGTTGCCACCGCTTAACAGAGGCAAAAGAACAATAGAAGAACCGTCATCGGACTTAGACTACCGGTTGCCTAATAGAGGGTGGCCGTTTAACAGAGGACCGGTTAGTACAGGTTCGACTGTACTTTTAACACTTTTGTTCAATAGCATTCCACTATGTTGTCCTTTGTAATGGACAGACCTAGCAAAGACAAGGCAATGTCACATACGAACGCGCAGAAAGGACTGAACACGACTTCCGGTGCTGAAGTCAAGTCGATTTTTAGATCTGTGCGCACGCGCCGTCTCTGTGATCACGTTGTCTTTGCTCAGTATCAGCTCCTGCGCCAGCAAGGATTTAATAGTCAGCACCTCGTCGGACAATATATTTTCCGTGGCATGGCTGCGCTGTCCCTCCCCCGAGCTGGAAATTGTTCACATTGCTCTTACGAGATCTTTTCCTCCGATTTCTAGTTATCATTCGTTATTTCCTCTTTTCTTTCTTTGTCTACAGTTCCTCCGTTTTCTTCCAGGGTTTGTACCCCATGTTTTTCATCTTCAGACACTATTATCGTTGGAGTTTTCTCCATAATCTCAATCGATCTCTGCTTTTCGTTACTTTCGTCTCTCGCTTCCTCTTTTTCCTTCTCTATGAGTTGTTTTTCCTCTTGTATTTCGACCTGAACGAGTGAATAAACTAATGTTACTTCAAAATATAACGGGCAAGAGGTAAGCTGGTCTACAATGGTATTACAGACCACTTTTCTTGAAAATTCCAGTAGAGGTATACATTTATTTATCTGCAGACAAATAACGACAGATTTAAGGAACAATAAAACTAAAAAACCTTAGGGAGCTTACTTTGTCTTGGTTTTCCTCTCTTGAATGCTTCTTGACTCGTTCTTTTTTCAATTCTTCGTCCATTGTTCTGCCCATGTGTTTGTAGTAACTTAAAGCTTTTCGAACCGGAGCTACAAGATGCTCCTGAAACGGAAATAAATCCGGTATCTTGCATCAAACTCTCCCCGAGTTTCCCTGAACTGAGACGGTTTATTGGTTAAAAAATTTCTAGCTAATTTAAATTCCAGTCGTACAACCTGGCATTTCGAGCTCTGCGGTTCATTTATGGTGTGAAATTGAAGAGGAGACAAAAGCACAAGACGAACTAACCTCTAGTATAGGAAAAAGTTGCTCCAGAGCCTCAAACAGTGGTATCAGAACGAACTGAATGAAGCCAATCTGAGCCGATGGTTTAGTGACCTATGACAAAGAAAATCGTCAGCTGTGAAGGGTTACAGAACTCCCACTTTTTTTGAGTCAAGTTTTCCTAAATTTTCTGTCACACAGAAGTTACAGGTATCCGTTGAAGCAAGTTTTAGGGAAGAGTCAGTCAAACAAGAATCAAAATAGGTCAAAATTCACGGTAAATAGGAAATTAGCTTAAATCTGCTTTGAATAAAAATCTACCAAAATCTAGTACAGGATAATCTTGAGGGTGTTACTTCACCCAATCGAAATGCCGTTGTTAAGAGAATTCTCCATTGACATTCTTCAGTACGAGCACTAAAACATGGAGTACAATGGAATTACATGTGCCTAACAGAAATTTAAATGATTGTGTTTCACCTTGTCTCTATCCATGAATGGAGCAACTGGTAAACCCTCCAGCTTTTCTACATCACTCTGAAAGATGAAATGTCTTCACTAAAGCTTGTGATTGGGTGAACTTGACCGCTCACAGTAAAGCAGGATTTCCCGCGCTCAGCTTTGCGAAAAGCCCCCTTTTATAGACATCAAGCGTGAAAAAGCTGAGCGCGGGACAACGTGCTTCCTGTTTTCTTGCGCTTGGCATCAGTCGCAAGTTACGGTTTCCGTGTTTGGCAATAATTACATTTTCCCTTCTCTTACACGTTTCCGCGTTTTGCAATAGTTACATTTTTACCGCGCATATACGTTTCCGCGTTTGGCAATGGTTACATTTTCCCGCGCTTAGAGCTCATTCTTTATTTTGCGCGCTAACACCAGTTTTACGCTTTTGTATCAAATTCTGATTGGTTCACAGTGATAGCTGTGTTTTGCCGGGTACCATTACTTAAGTTTTAAAGATTTACCAATGAAAAAGGCTAACCTGAATAAAAAATTCTTGTAGAAGACAATCCAGCCATGGTTCAGCTACTTCCATCGGCCGGGCTTCGTTTGAGACATCAGACACTTTAATCATGATCTGCATTAACTGTAAAATGAAAAGTACGAAACGTAACAACAGCAGGTAGACAAGTCAAACTTTCAACCAGAATAAAACTGCATACGGTCAAAACTCCAACTGGCTACTTAGTGCTTGGCTTGTTTATTTAATGGGGAAAATCCCTGTAAACGGCTAGGTATTAACTGTTTTTTTTACCGTTCCAGGTATCTAGACGTAAAAAAATATATAACGGAGGCATTTTAAAACACCGAGTTGTCATCCTTCTAAAAAACGAAATACTTCTCGACTCTTACCATAGATTTGTGTGCTTCGTTCTCAAAACTGAATCCACCAGCCAAAATGTCCTTAAACTTGTTTAGGATTTCGTTGTGTCTTGCCATATCAGTGGACAAAATACATCTAAAAACATAAACGTAACAACATCGGCCAAACATGAAATATGCCAGTTCATAACACATTTTCCGTCAACATGGAATGAGAACAAAGTCGTTTTAATATGACATACGCCCTAAAGCTGACTGTAACAGGGGCCAGTGAGGTTACTCATATCAACATCATACTTACTTTATCATTCCTTCACGGAACGTCCTAAACAAGTCTCGGGTAACATTTTTCAGAATATCACAGTGAGGCTAAAAAGGAGAAAACAAAAGTTAATTTTTTTCCCCAGATTGCAACTGAGAATTCAGGTCAAAATAAAATCATGTGTCGAGTATTCAAAAGTCGTTTCAAGGTCTGAATGAAGTGATGAACCTAGCCTAAGAGACCACCACCAGACGCCATATATGTTACCCTCAAGCAGACCACGAGGTCTGAACACTTAATTTAACATCGCATGCACTGGAACATTGCGTGACATGTAACTCACAGGGTGGGGCTACAATACCTCATAAACTGATTCTCTGGGAGGAGAGGGAGGAGTGTATTCACAAGCTTGTTACCTGGGAGATAATGTCAAACGCTACAGCACAGTGGTGGTTTTCCAGTGGTGAAATGTCGTTATATCTAATGGCAAGTTCTGTTTTAGCATTCACCTTAAAAGACAAAGAAACAAACGAATACACAATGACATTTTGGTATGAAGACTGACAAAATTTGCAGTCATAAAATCATATTACATTCAGCTTTTTGGAGACCAGAGAAGGGGACCAAGGAAATGAAAATGGGGTGATTACAGCTTGTTTGATCACTTCAGGATCATCGTTGGCACTAATTTTACTTGTTGCAAACGTGACACGGTTCCTCCCCTCAAATCAATGATGAGTTCGCGCGCAAAACCAAAATGCGTTTTTTTGTTGCATCAATGAAATGGGAAGGGGGGTTGTAGTCGCCGTTGCTTTAACTCTTTAGATACACTCACCTGATAAGCATTGTTGTAACCAGGATGATCCAGGTCATGGCATAACGCCGATGTTAACATCACAAGAATATCACAATCTTGAACCTTACTGGGCATTTGAGTCAACCATATCAGGCCATACATCTGAAGCAAGGGAAACATCACTTATTAACAACTTGCATCCATTTTGCGGAAAGAAACTTAAATTGTCGAGAAGTACAGAAAATTTAGTGGAACTCTTGAATTAGCCATGATGAGAAGAGTCATAACCCTATTCCAAATTGGATTCTACCTTTTTCAAAGACGCTTCCCTTCTCCAAGAAGAGTTTGTAAAGAAGGAACGACCGGAAAATAAGAGTTAAGGGTTTCGAGAAGACTAACAAGCATGAGTGCAAAGTAATGCCAGCTCAATGCTTCCTTGTCTTCATCTAACGGGGCAAGAACCGAGAATAAAGAACTACATTCGAACCTCGACTTGCGAATACATTCGTAAGAGAACACCGAAAACTCATTAACGGATACCACCGAAATGACGCCGGTCCCGGAGTTTTCTCTTTTGTAACTCTACGTTTATGACCTCCTGTAGGCGGACACCTCTCATGAGAGGAGGCGGAATGTTGTTTGAAGGTCCCTGGGTTAAAAGAACTTTCGTCGACCGGACAGTTTCACTGGATTTATATTACACCCCTTTTTGAACTACTTCTACGTTTAGCGTCATTGCGGAGTTTATAAAGCGCGATGGTCTGCAACAGGGACAATCTATTTTTAATTTCCCTTTGTTTTCTTTGCAAATTACGGTAACATTTGTCCGTGACCAAACAGGCGACAGTCGTAAACGAGTGACAAAGTGACACCAGACCATCCCTAGAAAGGCCTCTTAGACCTCCTCTCAGACCACCCCTTGGGAGACCTCTTACGTCCTTCAATCTCCTCTAAGCTTGGTCCCGAAATATTCGACTGAAGATTCATGCTCTAGACCTCTTAACTGCGCAGGATCCAGGATTGTACTTACCATCTGCGTAACACAAAAAGCGTGCCTAAAATTGTGAAAAGGAGTTGCATTGTAATTCCTGAACACTTCAAACAAGAAGTTTTGAAGAACGGGTATCTGTAAAAAGAACACACAAAACAGTAACAAAGTAAATATGTGCTCGAGGAAGAAATTACTTCATTCAAGAACTGAATTTTCTCTTTGATTAAAAGTGTTGGTAAAGGCAGTAACGTACAACTGAAACTTACAATGTATAAGCACTATAAAGCTCTGAATGAATTTTTTTAAAAAGAAACAAAATTACCTCAATGTTGAATTTTTCTATCAAGTTTAAATCGATATACATCTGCTGCAGCAAGTAGAGCATTTCATGGTCCTCCCACTGCCTGAAAATGCAGAAGTTATTGTTTTAATCCTGTCTGAGTGTCAGTGTTAATTGCGTATCACAAATGACATACAGACGGTGTTTTTGTTCAAAGAACCTTCTTTATAGGGCCTCTTTTCCACAGAAGGCTTTGTATTGTCAAACTGAATAACAGCATCATGACTATACCGCTGCAGTTGGAGTATGCCCACCTACTTAAAAAATTACTGTAACTACACCTTGACTAATCAGAAAGACATTTAACCACTCTCTGAGATTCCAGAGGGAAGAATGGCTTAGGCCATTTTGTTTCCCATCGCCCTGTCTCTTGTGATGGTGGGTCAGTCGGTCGGGCAAAGAATAGAAATGAACACTTGAAGGGGTCTGAGTTCCGGAGAAGGCTGGGCTGCTAAATAAGAAAGCCTGGTTAAAAAGTCAACTCGAAAACATGGTCTAAAGTTTCGTTTGGTATTCCTTATCGATCTACAATGGCAGACAGTAATATTCATGTCACTTGTGATAGGATTACAAAAAGAGAAGACAGTTGTGGCCTTACCTAGGCTTGTAAATTAAACCATTTTCTTCTTTGACTGGTGAATCTGGATTTTTTTTTTTTTTTTTTACTTTTTGAAAAAAATGGGTTGGTCAGGCGATGGGAAACAAAATATTTTATTGGGATGGCCTTACAGGAAAAAATAGGTAACTTCAACTCAATGAAACAATCTTCATTTGAATTCTGACTTCCAAGCAAAATACAAAGTTGACTGTCCTCTGTACCAAAGCATGTAATGTCTGAAAAGAATCTCTCCTTACCAATTATCAAATGAAGGCTTTCTTAAAAGATTTCTTGTTTGCTCTGTAAGCTCTGCATTCCTGAGGAAAAGAAACATGTGGGAAAGTAAAATGTCACAGACAAAAAAGTATTAAAGTGCACTTCAACACTACAACTGACCAGAGAATTTGAATTAATATCAAAGGATGTCTTCTGACCACCTTGAAAATTAGATTCCCAATCAATGAAGGAAACAAGAAGAAGAAAGAAAATCAAAACTTACGAAAATTTCCTGAACTTCTCAAGCACAGAGTTCAGCTCTCCAGAAGTCCTCTTACGTAAACTGTGCTTCTCAGAAGAGGGTCTCTTGGATGTTCCACTACCACAGACAGAAAGGCACCATATGTAAATAGTGTTAGAAATTACTATTCTTGTGATTACTGCCTCATTATCTTGCAATACCATGGTTTATAAATTGTTCCTCAAAGTATTCATACCCATAGAATGCACACACAAACACACCTCCCCAAGGATTCTTCACTTTTTCAAGAAAGCAATTTAATTAACCCCACACCCTTCAAGATTTTCCAATTTCCACCATGATTGGGGTAAGGATATCTCACAGTCTAAGAATTTGAAAGAAAAAGTCAAGGGAGAGAAAGCTGCATTATTGGCCTGCACATTTCAACAGCTTTCTCCTTTGTCTTACTTTGATTGTCAGTCATACAGAGATTTTATCTTGTCTCCTAGTAAAGATAGAGCTATTCTTGACTGACTGTCACTAAGTAAAATAATATTAATATTATTTTACACACATTGACATCTCCTTGAAAAGACCCAGCCAGCTGAGGTGTTCAACACTCTGTACAAAAAGAAAAAAGGAAGAAACAAACAAACAAATTTTAAATACTTGATTTACGTTCAATCAATCCACCATTTTGTGTAAAGTCACCATACACCACACATCAGCAATCAGATCTCAACAGCGTGCAAGTCACCTTAATGTTTAGCCTATGAAAAGTTTAAGAATAGTCCTGGTATAAGATCAAATTATGAAGAACTCTGAATAGGAACAATTTCAGACATGTTCACAACTTACCTCCAACTTTTCCTTAAAGGAATCTACTTTGAGCTTTATATCTTGGACAACAGAGGAAGTTTCGCCATTTTCTATGATAAGACTTCTCTCCAAGGCCTGCAACCTGGTGAGCAGCAAGAGAGAATTATCTTTAAAAAGTATATTTATTACATTTTTAACCCACTGAATAGCTTTATGACCACCAATCACTGCTTGAAACCCCCCAAAGAATTACTGAGTGATCAATGCATTCCACTAAACAGAACAACACGCAAATAACACAGTACTGGTAGAGAAAAACAAAATAACAGACCAAAAAAATAGAACCATAACCCTTATTGTTGAAGAACCCTCCAGTAATCTTCACTACACAATGCACTTCTCCACTTAGCTTCTCTAATTTGCATTTTAATTCATTTATGTTTACAAGTCAACTGATTTTAGTACTAGGTCCAATTAATATACATATATCACGGGGGACATGTATTTTTTTGGACTATTCTCTTTATATATATTTTCTTACTCCTGGTTCCAGACTAGAATAGAAACTAGTAGTAACCACAGGTTAGAAAGTGCGGGCCTGAATGCACTTGAAGAGCTTTTGTTTAGATGTTGGCAATAGAGAAGATGGTAATGCATGCCTTGTCTTGAAAGCGTGACAGAAAATTGGCGTTACTTTCGATTCTCACTAGTTAGCTAATTAAATATTCGATCAAGGAAAGAAGAAGGCGCCGGTCGCGGAGGAATGTTTATTCGCTCAAAATTGAGGCAAAATCTTTCAGAGATGTAAGACAGGACATTGTAAGGATACAGAAAGTAATTTGGGACCATTTGCTAGCTTTTAAGGGTGAAATTATCCCAAAGCAAGCTTTATTTTCGCTTCCGTTTCGAACGTAACACCGAATAATTCATGCCTTGTTTTAATATACGCTGTCTGTTCTGTTTTTTCTTTCGTTCTCTTTTCTACCTTGCCGAGGTCATTTTTTCGTCTAAATCACATAAGGAAAGCTTGGAATTAATGTTCTCATTCAAGGTTTAGCTCTGAGGTAATAATTCTGCGATTTTTTTGATCCCATGTGACAAACTGTTATAATTGACACATTTTTCGCATTCTGATAGTTCTTAGTTGCAGAACAAAATTTCAATTTCCGGTTTCAGCGTCCCTGTTATAAACATGGTGCGCACGCATAATACGCAATCCGCTGATCACTGTCAAGATTAAGGTTGCTGGCCTCTCTTGGGCCCGCAATAAGTTCCCAGAATAGAAGAAAAATATCTATTCCAAGCATTTCTATTCTGGAAAAGTCCAAAAAATATGTGCTGCTAGTGAATTGGTGTTAACTGCTATCATTATCATTATCACTACGAAAAGCATTATAAAACAGTGTTATAACAAGTGACAATAATATTATTATTACGTCCAAATATCAACCTATAAGAGTTATATATTATTTAGATATTAAGAATGTTAAAAATTTTTTAAAGGGGTGTACCTGGCTTCTATTGCATCTAGAGTACATCCTGACCCAGAATCTGAGATATAAAATAATAAAGATAACACTCCATTACTAAAACATAATGCACATACATGCTAGAATCATAACATTTCTACAATAAGTACTGCAAAATTGAGGGGAGGGGAGGGGGAGTTAGTCTTTCCTCTGGACATGCATTTTCCTGCTTTATCAATGAGATTAGCACCTGGTGTAAGCTAACCATATTCCTCTGTTCTATGATAAACTGTGTAAAAAAAGGTACTCTGAGCCTACCTTGTCAAATTATGGAAATGTAGTTGCACTATCAGTAGCAATGCCTTTCCTGATTGAGCTAGTAAAGTCCTAAAACAGTGCTTGGAAAATTGCCCAAAAAATACTAAAAATATTAAAATAGTGTTCTAAAGTTTCTTTAAAAAGTGAAAAGTGTCCACTTTTTGCTGATATGCCAGGGACCGCGCAGCCGGGGGAGCTGGGGGGACTGAAGCCCCCCCAATAATTTTGGAAAAAAATATTTTTCAACTGAAAAATTACTGTTTTACTGCTTTCATAGATTAGTTCAAATTTGGTGTTTCTTAGCCTGATAAATAATAAAAGAATTCACTGTCTGCTATATTGGGATGTATTTTTAGCTATTCTAAAAGCATTTATTTTAAAAATTTTCCCGGGGAGCATGCCACCGGACCCCCCTAGGACACTTGCGCCTGTGGCGCGCGCTAAAAATGCCTTCGGCATCTTATTTAGCCCCCCCAATTGCAAAAATGCTGCGCGGTCCCTGTATGCACAGTCAATTTTGATGAAGTAAACTACACCCATTTAAAAAAAAATTTCAGAACAAAGTGCCATATAAAGGCTCCTGTCAAAACAAGCATCAGGCAATCAGAAACTATTCAGGGAAAGCTGACATGGCTAGCATAAATTATCATAAAAACACTGTGCAAACCAAACACAGGTTTACCTAAAAAGTTTCTCAGAAAATGTTTTGCTTGAACTGTGAAATATTGCTGAAATGTTTCCCCAAATTTGAAAAAAGTGTTCAATTACGTACAGCTGTGTTCAAAATGCAAAATAGTGCTTCAAAGTTGAAATCAAAAGTTTTGGTTCAGTGCCCAAATGGGAGTTACCTGTACATTATTGAAAAGAGAAGAAAGCTCTCTTGGTTTCCTAAATCGTGTCATAGGTTTATACCGAGTCCGTGGTTGGTAGTGTTCATTTGTACTCAGTCCGCGCTTTATACCTAGTCCACAAACCGTAGTCCACAGACCGAAGTCAAAATTTAATACCTAGTCCATCGTTTATACCCAGTCCGCGCTCCGTGTCCGCAGGCCATGTTGAATGCTACGACTGCGATATGCAACACAGTTAAACATAAACTAACTTGTCATAACGAGATCTCACGTCTTTTATTGAAAATGATCTTTCAGTAGGAATAATAACAGATAACTGTTTAGCCTTGTCTAATACGCTTACATCACAGGCAACTGAAAGACTAATAACTAGTTTCCTCTGCTACCGACATGATAGCGCAAGTGCACGCACCAACAGATAGAACATCGCAAGAACAAAGCTATTACACAAATTAAAGTAAATTAGAATGTAGCAAAGAAGTAAAAAATTCACCTTTGCTCATGTATCAAAACGGTGAGTATACATGTTTTGATTACTGGTATCTTTCCGCCGTTCTATCGAATCCAACATGGCGTCCAACATGGCGTTTTGCGCCTTCCGGATCGTGCAATCGCCAACTTGTACTTCTGATTTCTGCTCTTCAAGCTTCTGATGATCAGCTTCAGCATTCTCATTTTCAATGTTTTGCATAAGAAACATTAAGCTTTCATTTTACATGATAACTGGTGAGACCTAGTTTGACAGCATCTTCGAGTTCGCGGACCAACTCGTTCGAAAATAGCTCAATCCCCGTGATCGAAGGTCCATCGCGAACGGCGTCACCGTGTGCGTTAGTAAGTAGTTTGAACGTCCAATGAAAAAGAAAAAGGTAAAGACGACAGCAGGCGACATGCAAACAGGATTCGTGTTGCACAAGCAAAAATACAAGGCTAAACGCACTTGGAAAACAACTTCACAGTTTGATTGAAATCAATTAAACTATTGCGCAATTTTGCAATTTTGTGACAAAAGACTGCCAGTAATAATATTTATTATGGCAAACCCTCAATAGTAATGTATATGGATCACATGGAAAAGGAATTAAACTATCCAATGTGCTAATAGTAAGCTGCATCTCTCTGAGGCTTTGAAAATTAAACGGTCTACTTGTTTACAAATAAAGGGTTCAACATTATCAAATAAGAATGAAATTCAAATTATCTGCATCTTGCAGATTCAGGAAATTTTTATGACAATGGCTTATTTCATCAAATTTCTGAGGTCTCAATAGGAAGCCCAGGAAAAAAGGAAGTGAAATTCATCTGGCTCAACATATCATTTGCTCATGTCACAGTCACTAGATCAAATTAAAAATACAGTGTACTACATACAAGGCAGCTAGCTCTATGATGATGTTCATATCTTCTTTTCTCAGCCACTTTGTTTGTCTCCCGGATGGAGGGGGTTAACAAGTAAGTAAATGACACTACAATCTTGAATTAAATGGTCATTTATCATCTTCAAAGTCAGTTGTTTGCCACTGACTTTTAAAGTCAATGCTTGATGTGACCTGTAGGGCAATTTGCCAGCCCAAGAAAAGAGGTTCAAAATTACCGTACAACATTTTGACAACAACGTTTAAAATTGAATTAGAATGGAAGTATTTTCAGAGAAGTCCACCCCAAGGGGAGGAGATAGTGGGATGAAGGTTGGGGAGGGGGTGGGGGGAAGAGGTGGATTGAAGTAGTACCGGTATGTTTTTTGGAACAACATAACGGATAAAATTAAGAGTATTGCACAGTTTTGGGACAATTTTGTTACAGGCAACAAGTCATCATGCTTTGTTTTGCATCCTCAAATATTGAACCAGAAAAGCATCTATGAGAAAGACTGCTGATTATTGGGGCCTCATCAGTTAATTAGCCATATTCTGGTGAGCACTATGGCTCATAACTTCCAAACATCCTTTGTGATTTAACTTTTGTCATCCTCAGAATGTCATGTAATCCTATCTATAAGAAATTGTCAAAGCTGTAAATTGTGGTGATGTTTACATAAGAATGGCTCTTATGTCGCATAATACTGCTCTCTAAAAACAAGGTATTTAAATAAAGAGTCCTCTTTAATTACAATATTATCATAACAATGGCTAATTTTATTAAATGAACTTCCCAAAAGTTTATGTCCCATCCATGTATGCAAGTTGCAGAAATTGTATAAATAATAGCCTAGACATTTATGAAATTCTTTTAAAATTTGGAATATTTTAAATTAAAGACATGAAAAGAGATCTTCCTCAAAACAGACATGTCAGAAATGGGTGGTTTGTTCATGCAAATGGTGAGCCTGATGTCACGTACTAATTTTCAATAACAGAGAAGAGACACGATTATGCTTTAATTTACAAGCTTTGTGGACTTACACACTTGCAATATGCATCAGTGTTTATCAGTTTAATGCATACAAAAGCTAGTGATAAAAATATCAAACCAGATGTGGATGAATAACTTAGTAATTTACACCCTTATCTAGAAAAACATGTTTCTTTCTTATTACCCATAGAAGCTGGATAAAAATTTGTTTGGTAAGTTGTGAAACAGAATGCTTTGATTAAAGATAACATCCTTGTCACTTATCATTTGGGATTTGGAAGCTCAAGTTTGCTTAAGTGGTAACTATTTAGATTTAATTGGCAGTTCCAAACAATGTCTGCAATTTGTTACCATAGGAACATAATCTTTTACAATACCTCTACTGATCTAATCCATTACATTTGCATTGCTGAGTTCCTTAGACAAGTAGTTTATGAAAATCCAAGTACTTGTGACAAAAGGGCATAAATTAAGTCAAAAGCATTTTGATTTGTATTTTGTGTGTACGGAAACAACTCATTGCTTCACGGCAGATGTCACTGGTGTAATGAATAAAAAAAATTCGCTAACACAATTATCAGAGGTCATTCAAGCTTGTCAGTTGTTGACAACTGCGCCTTTCATTTGAGTGGCAACTTCCAGGCGTAAGCAGAGCTAAAGCATTTTTTATGATTATATCAGTGATCGCCTAATTTTTTAATGCATACTTTTAATTACTTTTACCCATCTTGATGAACAATAATGTTCAGTCAAGCTGACAAAATAGAGATGCTCACCCAGGAGGCAATATTGCTCGATCGATTTTCCACCACTTTCACCAACTTAAAAAAAAGGATGCTATTTTAGATAATTTTCTGAAGTTGGAATGCTTTTATTAATAACAAAACAATCTCTTGGATGACTTTGCTTTTCAAAATAACCCAGTAAGAAAAAAAAGATCGTTAGTCATCGCTCAGATTCTTCACTGACGCGTAACTCAATATTTCGAAACCAATGAATATATGTGATCTGTGGTTATACACTGTATGAAATTACTTTCAGCGATCGAGTCTTTTTCTTAACTCATGTGGCATGTCGAGTGACGAATTAGTGGACTACTGCTCTTGTTATCACAAGAAAAACAAATTCAGAAGGGCTAGGAAAAAATAATCCCGTAGGTTTCCAGTAACAGCAGGGATTCGAGTATTAAAAGCAAGGACTGAAAACATTGAGAAGATTTACGTCAGAACGCAAAACAGCGTTTGCATTTTTCGTATCAAGCATATAACAATTATTAGAGATCGGCATGAAAGAACAAGAAGTTTACCGCAAAATCCACAACTTGCACAATTAGCAGCAACAACTTCCAGTTGATATCTTGAATCCGGCGTGTTTTCTTGGATTGTCGGCGAGATGTTTATAATATTTCCTTTAGTGTTGTACAGTTTTAGAATATCGTATGGTCCTGCCTCGGCCGCACAACGAAACAACTCTGCAAATAGAGTATATGCCCAACTTATGAGACCAATAAGGCTTTCATAAACATCATCAAAAGGAAATTATAGATCTAATCTTGTACGTTGTAGCGCGGCAAACTTTTGATGGGGTATTTGATGAGCTTGGCATGGGCTTGACTGCAGAATGTACTGTGTGTGTGTACATGTTGTTTTGAGTCAAACGGACATGTAGTTGAAACCACTTTAAACAACAAAACAACCGCTAGATCTACTATAACACCAATACAAAGCAAAAAACATGAATATAAAGCTTCAACAGCGGTTTACAGAAAGAGGGACAATCAGAGTGCTCGCGTAAAGCACATACACACACACTGATCGATGTACCTTTTATGTCGTCCGCAGGAAAATCAGACGAAAACTCCGCTTGCTCGGGCTTTCCTCCTACCGTGAAATAAACCACCTTTGTGGTCATCTTCTTCCGAGGCAAGTCATCGAGAAGATCACGACTTCTAGAACTAATTCACATCTTTCTCAAGAGGAAATAAAAAACAAGTAAACCATTTCCCATTTCCCGATTTGCAGCATCACCTTTGTATGAAGTTCGGTTCACTGACGTCACGTCCGGGAGACTGGGTCCCTTGTTTTCCGGGCAGCGGGAACTCTTTCAAAACATCCGGGAGCTTCCGGGAGCTTTAGTTTCAATGACACGTAAAGCGATTCACGTGGTCAGCTGATTCGCTAACCACAACAAAAATGGCGGACGGAGGTGGACGTCCCAAAAACTTGATTTCAGACTGAACCTTTCACATTGCTGTGGTTTAGAAAACCATATAAAATGCAAGAAATCACACTTCTTTTGATGCCGATTATTTTCTTTTATTACTCAAAGCTGTGAATGTAATTAAGGGTTGTGACATTTGGAAATCATGTTTTCTGGACGGAAGAAAGGAGCTAGCGCTGGTAGGCACATACAACTCTGTTCTTCATCAGTGTCTTCTTCATCAATGCCTCTCTTTTCTGGCATACAACCTACGGATCCAACTGCAGAATACCCTTCCTGTTCATTTACATATGTCGGGCTTTTGAAGAACAAGGCATATTTGAGTTAATTCAATGGTCGATGGACAGTATTGCCAATCAATGTATTTGAATGGCCGGGTATTCTGCAGCTAGAGCCATTTTTTCCATCGGAGTTTGGTTACAGTTTGCTGATCCATGAGAAAACAAAAGTCAAGCCCAAAATCGCCAGACAACGGTTATGCTCTGAGCCCTTCAGTTTATTGTTAGTATCATTAATTTTTTTATTGATTATTACCTTTCTTAGAAACTGAGGATGACTATGTGAGAAATTCAGAAATCAAAAGAAGGCTCATTAGCGAACTCTCGCTTGCTGTAAAAGAGGTAACACTTCAAGGGTCTGAAAGCTCGGAAAAATTAGGCACCTATGTTAATTCCCTTCAGTTGCTTCCATGCTTATCTGGGGTCCAGATTCCTTTATATGAATTTCAGTTCATCATTTTGTTATTTTCAAAATTGCACAACACAAATGATAAATTGAATATTCAGAAAGTGGGGTAATCACAGCATGCACAAGGCTGTCTCTAATGTGTGAAGTAGGCAATGATGTACAAAGAGTGGTGAGGGAGTCCAGCTATTGTGGTATAGTTAAGGTGCTGTTTTCTGTTAAAGTATCCAGGGATCCAATAACTCAAGGAAAATTCCTGGCCGTGGCCTCTAATGACAGCCTTGACACATTTACAAAACCACATCACATTACACACTAAGAACAAAACATCCATTTAACATATCAGAAATTATTGGTCCTAAGAATACCTTCTATCCCCTCCTGTTTAGCCACTACATCACAGTGATATTTAGATACACAAGTGCTGTATCTAACAATACAGAGTAGTTACAGGAGTTACCATTACTTGGGCATAGTTTTGTAAATTATGATTTCACTGACATTTTAATATGTTGCTAGGTTCACATCAGTTTCAACAATAAGAACTATCACTGTTGCTCTTTTGATTGTTGATGCCATGGAAATTGGCCAGTTCTGTGATGTTGTGTTTATCAGTATCTTGTGATAAACAAGAGTAAAGTTTGTATCTGGTTCGCTCAGTCGGCTAGAGCATTTGCCTGCTGAGCTGAAAGTCGTGAGTTCAAACGTCAGACAGGAATATAAACTGGGGTGTGGCAATAACTGGTATTGTGCTGGCAGTGTGCTCAGAATCTGCCTCACTAGTAACATCGCAGGGCATTGATGTTAAGCTGATGGCCTTGTCTTCTTCACCCCTGTAAACTTGAAGGGGACGTAAAAAAAACCCCACACACTGGCTGCTGACAGTAGGGAACAAAGTTCCTGATTTTGTGGTTAGGTAGCAAACTGTCTATTGTTTGTCTCCAAACACCCTCAAACCATCAAATCTTCAAATTCTCTTCTCCCATTATTTCTTGAATTTTCCCTCACTTTTTTGCTTTAAAAACAATCTGAAAATCATGAAAATTATGATGTTTCAAACGAAGTTTGATTTCCATCAAACATCATCTTCAACATCGTCCAACATTTCTTTTGTTCTCAGGTGGAACAACAAAGGTTGCATTCATTTGGCCACTGTGTTCAACAATGCATGTGCACATGCCCACTAAGCTGAAAACCCAATGACGTTTCGACGTTCTGGGATGTCATTATCAAGCCAAAGAATAGTGTGATGGTTATTCTATAAACACAAGATTAAATAACAATAATTGTTGTTTAATAATCAATTATTGATTACAAGTGCCAGTATTACTGTGGCCCATATAGGACATCTAAAATATATATTTTTTCGACTGAAAAATTTCATCACAAATGTTTGTTACAAAATCTGTGTGGTTAAATCTTTTCAAATAAACAACGGAGTTTTACTCCAAAAATCCGTGTTGTTTAATCTCCAAAATACACAACTCGGAAATCTAGCGCAAAAATCCGAGTTGTTTGATCTCCAAAATACACAACTCGAATTTCCAGAGCAAAAATCCGAGTTGTTAATTTTTCAATTAAACAACTCGGATTTCTAACGCAAAAATCCGGGTTGTTTAATTTCCAAAATACACAACTCGGATTTTTACCGCAAAAATGCGAGTTGTTAATTCTATGATCAAACAACGCAGATTTTTACCGTAAAAATGTGAGTTGTAAAAGTCCGTTGTTTATTTGAAAAGATTTAACAACTCAGATTTTGTAATTTTTGCAACTGGTAATCTTGACTTCTTGACCTTAAGAACGACTCTTTACGTGCCAGTTGATCTGTAGCCATGGCGGAATCCTAATATTTGCCGTCGGATTCATCCGATCAAAAGCCGAAAAGAGACCTGTCTTTAAAATGGCCTGTCAAAGCATTGGAAAGTCATTAGCGGATAATTTAAATTAAGAAAACCTTGACCCGTTGTGCTTGACAGTTACTGGCTGGTCGATAGGTGAGTTAAAATTGCTTTTAATTTGATACATGTCTTAATGTTTGGGTAAATTACACATAACGGATTGAATTCATGTAAATGAAATGTTATGAAGGCACTTCTTTGCTCAGGAGAGAAACAGAGATGCCGTGGCGACAATTTCAACATGCGTCGGTGTTACTGGAGTTTAATGTGTTATTTCTTTGAGAATTTAGTGTTGTTGATCGGAGGCGCCGGCGGCTTTGGGTATATCTGGCCTCGGTTGTTCAAACGTTGGATAGCCCTATCCACCGGATAAATCACTATCCAGCGGATAAGTATTGGCAAAGCTAATTGCACTGTCCACTGGATAGATATTTATTCGGTGGATAGCGCTATCCAGCCTTTGAACAACCGGGGGATCTTTAACTCATTAAATGTGCTTCCATTCATACTTGTCTCATGCTTACCGGCTAAAGTAATACAATAAAGCAATTTCTGACTCCATCCGTTGCATGGCTTTACAGGACATGTCTAATTTCCACCTTTTGCTGTGTGGAGTTTTTGTTCCTGGCATATTTGCAGTAACCGAGTGGGGTTTTAAAAACTACACCAAATACGAGCCCGGTGACATGAATCTCGTCATAACTGCACCTCATGGCGGATTGTTGAAGCCGTCAAGACAGAGTAATGACAAGGCATGGCCAGATAGAAAGAACGGCTGTCTAGGAAGCAGTGGTAAATGTATCTTCACTCATACTTGTGGCGAGACAAGTGTGAAATGCCCTGCTCGTCTTAAGGGTGACCTGAACACTGCAAGCATTGCGCGGGATATTGCAGATGCCATCAAATCTGTTACAGGTTAGTCAATTCAGAACGCTTGCTCGTCCCAGCCCTCCCTCGCGTTGGGAGGTTTCCGTGACCAGAGAGCACGAGCAGTGATGGAAACAATAAGCCTGAAGACTGATTTTCACTAGCGACGAAGTCGGAGTCGTTGAGCACTTAAAAATCGAAAATCGGAGTCGTAAGGGGAGTCATATGATTGGATCGGAGGCGGAAGAATCTGAACGTTTCCATTTTCTCATCCGCTTCCTCTCATGACTCTGTCGCTTATGATCCAGTGAAAACTATGTTGTCGGAGTTGGAAGCAAAAGCGAAAGAACCAATCGCAATGCTTGTTCTCACGCTTTCCGACCACAGTTTGATACCAAAATAGTGCTTGCGACTCTGATGATCTAGATTTCACTTGATCATAAGTGTCGGAGTCATAAGCGGAATCGGTATTCTGCTTCCGACTCCGTCGGTTTGATTTGCACTAGATCGTAACCCTCTGCGCTTCTGATTACGACTCCGTCATTGAAAATCAACTCTTAGAATAGTAAGGTGAAAATGACCTGGGGTCAATTTAATAAACTTTTACAGGTGTAAGTGTAGCCATTGTTTCAGAGTCTGAAAACAATAGCTACACTTGCAAATGACCCTTGTAAAAGTTTTATAGAATTGACCCCTGGATAGCCATGAATTACCCCGTAACTCGGTGTCGTAAACATGTGACCGACTTACCCTGCGACCAGTCGTACATTTCATTCAATCTCAACTTATCTTGTATGATTTCCTTTGTTCTAGGTTTCAGACCACATGTTGTGTACAACAGATTGACGAGAAGCAAACTGGATGTCAACAGAGACCTTAATGAAGCAACTTTTAATATCCCAGATGCCAGAAAAGCCTTCAACGATTTCACCAGTTTCATCTACAAAGCGAAGTCGGCCATTTCTGGTCGCGGATTTCTTTTGGATGTCCATGGCCATGCAAATAAACTACAGAGGACTCAGCTTGGCTATCTTATTCACAGATTTAACCTTGAAAGAGAAGATTTCACAATTGGGGAGTCGTCCATTAGAAGTCTTGGCAAATTCTGGTGTGCCAAGGATGACTTTTGTTTTAAAGGTTTTGTACACGGAAACAGAAGTCTTGGACATCTCCTGAATCGAGAAGAGCTACCAACAGTACCGTCCCCACTGGAGAAGGTACCAAATGGACAACGTTACTTCCATGGAGGTTACATTGTGGAGAAATTCGGATCAAGGAATGGGGGAGAAATCGATGCTATTCAGATTGAATTTCCCAAAGACCTCCGCTTTAAATGGGGGAAGGATGCACAAGGTCGGACGGCTAAAGCAATCTTAGGATTTTTAAAGCTAAACTATGTTTGACGTAGAGACATCACAGTTTTGCCATATTAATTAGTATGACCACGTCTTTACTGGGTGGCTTTGCTGTGCAAATGTTCACCAGAGGGGCGACGTTGAGACCCTGTTTGTTGGTCTGTCTTGAACTCAATCAACTTGCCCTCTAAGTTTTAGTTACTTCTTGACACACAGGCACTCTAAGTGGTGCACTTGATCAAGACTTTAATGTTGAAATGTATACGGTACAACAATGCAGTACCGTTCCTCGCATGATATAACGTTCCACACTAATTACATTACCTTCTGAAACGACCAGTGCATATGTCTGACATGTTGGTTCATTTCTTTCTTGAAAACTACTACTTGACTTGACGAATTTCATGCGAGCCCTCGAGGTGTACGTAAGGTTCTCGAGGTTTATTGCGGTTTGAAGACATAGCTGTCCACTTAATCGAACTCAATGGACTGACAAACAAAAGATAACGAGGAAAGATGTAAATTAACCCCGTTTGCTAACACTTAAATTCTCCTTGGTTGCTAATACAGTCTTTCATCTAAATTAGTCAAGATGCCGGTGAACGGTGTAATTTAACCTTGGTTTCATAGTCGTTAAGACAACGTATTGTTTAAAGTGTTTAAACAAACCGCATCAAAGGTAACGGCGAATGAAGAGGTCCCTGAATTACTCAGCCCGCAAAATGCAGTCCCTTCTTATCGCTTCCGGGCCTCTGAAGGTGTTCGTAGGTTACTAAGTGAGAGATTTAATGACTGTTTGTTGAGCTGTGTAAATGGGAGTTATGCAGTCAACTGGAACCTTTTTTGCGTCACGTCGATAAACTTATTTTTCAAACTGGACCAATACAGTTGACTGAAACAAACATTAAGATACCAAGGAAGAATTTAAATTCATCCTTGTTGCTAACTTTCATAGCTCTGATTAAATCAGTTTAGTCAGGTGTTAAACAAACCACACACCTCCAAAAAAATATCAGATCACTTTGAGTGTGCCTCGTAATGCACCTATCAATGTTTAGACGGAGAGGGGGGGGGGGGGGTACGGGCAAAGGTGCGTCATTTGAATTTTCTTGCAATTTTTTGGTCAAATTCCCGACCCTTGGGACTGGAAATAGTTTAACAATCCTTTATAATATTTGAACTTTAATTAGTACAAGTGGTCAAATTCCTCAGAGAGGGGACAACAGAAGTGTTCAAATGCCGCATCTTTGCCCGTACCCCCCCTCTCCGTCTAAACATTGATAGGCGCATAAGAGCATCTTAGTGCTCGTCATTCTTTGGACTTTGTCAAAATGGCCATTTGATCCCATTTGTGAAAACTGACTGAAACATTTTAACGTAGGAGTTCTCTGTGCTCCTTTGTAGTTCGCTGTATTTAGTCTTACTCATTAGAGCAATTCAAGGGACTGAAGCAAACGTAAGTACGAGGGAAGAATGCAAATTTTACCCTTGTGACGCCAATGCATTAGTCCTCAATTAAATTTACCGGTGGCAATGAAAAAACATTCGACTTCTCAAGAACCAAGGTCTCGAAACAAAGAACATGCAACGTCAAAAACTGTGAAATAACCGCTTATTAAATGGACTGCTGATGGCTCTGTTTATAATTCTACTATTTCTGCTTGTCTTCCGCCGAGAGCAACGAAAACTGCGTAATTACCGGGCTCGATGACCTCATTGCGTGCTACACAAAAATGCACGATTTTCTACAGGACGTGTGTTGATTGCTGGTGCGTTTCCATGGTGGCCTAAAGGAAGTGTACTTGGTCATGTTCTGTCAAATGTTGTGTCGGAAGCACGAGTTTTAAAAATTCAAGTGTTTCCTCATTAAAAACGAACCGGAACCTGATGGTTCACCGACTTTGTCATCAGTACTGATTTTGAAATGTGTTTACGATTTTGTGTGCATTTCAGCCTCATTGTCGGCACCATCAATGTCGATTATAACACTTTATAAGTAGTTTTTATCTCTTATATGTGAGGAGTTGAAAAAAGGGAACACTGAACACTTACAATCGATTTGTAAGCTGGAAACCCTTGAATCTACCCGTGGTATTGTCAAACAAACGTGGCGTAACTATGGCCTGTGACAGCAGACGCTGTTTGCGGCTCAAGACAAGATCAGTTAATGTTTGTCACTAACGCAACAGGAGCTAATTTCTACACGGACACTACAACGTGAAAATCGATTGAATTAAAGAACATGAGTAATTTAAACAGAGCATCGAAGGCTTTGTACTTGTGTAATAATTTGACAGCCGAAGATAACGTGAAATGGCTGAGTAAACTTCGAGTTCGGTGAGTTGATGTTTCCGTTTCTATCCAGAGTGAGGCACGTCCAAGAGACTGCTGTTACGCAATTCGCTTTCGGAACCCACAGGAAAAACGTAAATCCGTTTTACATATGGTTGCCCAGGTAGCTTACATTTCGAAGTTACCATCACCTGCGCGATACCGGCCTGTGGAGTACCTGGCCAAGTTACTATAAATACTCGTCGCATCAGTTCGTGTCTTCTCAGTTTAACACTCTTCGCCGAAACTGGGAAGGAAAGCTGTCAAAATTCCACACGTGAGTAGAACGCTGCTGTTTATTTAGTTCATGATGCGATGATATCTCTGTGCTTTCATTCCATGCTTTACATACAGTATGCTTAATGGCATAAGGGCTCCCAGAAACGAACCTTTTTGGGTACAAAAATCTTTTCGTAGGGCCTCTTTCGTGTCAAAAATTCGGGTCCAACACAAAGGTTTTCTGAAGTGAGAGTAACGTTCTCCCTTATTGTAATACTAACTCATTTTGTTTTTCGATGGTGCAATGACGTTGTTTCTTGTTAGAAATCGTGTCAGCTATATATCAATTTTGGAAACCAAACAGCTTAGTTTCGGAAAGGGTGGGTACAAAACGAAGACCGAAGACCCAAAAACGGGGGCCCCTCCAAAATCGTCTTAAAATCGCTTGAAAACAGCTCGAACATGATTCTCGACCGAAGTAGAAACGGGAACGAAACGATTTGAGGCTCTCAACGAATTAGGCCAGGGTCTTCGTTTTGTAGAAAACCCCACCAAAACTACAAAACGAAGACCTCCTCAAAATCACCTTGAAATCCTTCGAACATTATTCGAAAACAGCAAGACCATGATTCTCGACCGAAGTAGAAATGGGGAACGACAAGATTTGCGGCTGTAGCCGGTCGAGAATCATGTTCTTGCTGCTTTCGAATAATGTTCGAAGGATTTCAAGGTGATTTCATGAGGAGGTCTTCGTTTTGTAGTTTTGGTGGGGTTTTCTACAAAACGAAGACCCTGGCCTAATTCGTTGAGAGCCTCATATCTTGTCGTTCCCGTTTCTACTTCGGTCGAGAATCATGTTCGAGCTATTTTCAAGCGATTTTAAGACGATTTTGGAGGGGTCTTCGTTTTGTACCCACCCGTTTCGGAAAGTCGTGTTCCCGCCCAAAATTTCTCCAACTGGAATTTTCAAAAGAATCCCAACACGATTTGGGAACACAAGCAACAATGTGTCAAGTGGTTTTATTTTAAAACGTTCTTTTTAACTGTCCCGGAAGACTAACGTTCATGGTCTTGGAAATTTTATCTTGCGAGCAGCGGAAGACATGTAGAACCTCAAGAGAGCATTCACTTGGACATGAGTGGTTTCAAATTTAGTGAGGAATCTTTGAGGGCAAAGATGTTACACAATATTCAGTATAGATTACTTTAACACTGCAAATTGAATTTATAAATGAATGTATACTTTTGTAGGACATGTTGTTGAATCACCTGATCCTACTATTCTGCGGGCTGTTTCTTCCCGGTATATTTGGACTAAAAGAGTTGGGATTCAAAAGCTACACCAAATACGAACCTGGTGACATGAATCTTATCATAACTGCGCCTCACGGTGGCGGAAACAGACCAACAAGGCAGAGTAATGGTGAAACTTGGCCAAGTAGAAAATACGGTTGCGAAGGAAGTGATGGTAGATGCACTCACAACTGTCCTGACACAAGCACCAAGTGCGACGTCAGAACCAGCAATGATCTGAAAACGTTCCAAATTGCGCAAGACATTGCGGATGGAATCAAAGCAATTGCAGGTGAGAGATTCTTTAATTGAGGTGCTCCTAAAACAGTGAAAACTATACTAGGGGGTTTAGACACCCCAGTTCAGTTTTAATTTACAGTTATTTAACAGTTTTATCCACAGCACCAAACTAGGTTTTGTGGTAAAGCTTGTGCTTGCACTTTTCACAAAATTTCAAAGAGAGCTTGTTTGCTTAGCTTATGATCCTTTTCTTGAATTCTTGAAGTTTCAAAACTTAGGTTTTCCAGTCTATTAGGGAACTGAAGCACTGCCGTGTTGTAGCCTGCGTAGCTTGGCGGTTTTGTTGGGGTAAAACGCGCGTAAACACAAGCGGCGAGTTTACGCGCGTTTTACTCCAACAAAACCGCCAAGCTACGTAGGCTACTGTGTTTGAGTGACAGACGACAACCAGAAGTGAGGCGTTTTCTATTCTAAATTGCCTTGACGCTACCACATAAGTGTCTTTACTCTCATAGAGACGATTTACTTAAAAATTGGGCAACAACACTGCCCGTGAATGCGAAATATCCACTTCGGACTGCCATCCGTTGCTCAAAAATACCTTTTCTTAAAATTGACTTCATCACGTGTTGTGTATTTTGTTACAGGTTTTCGACCTCATGTAGTTTACAATAACCTGCACAGGAGCAGACTGGACGCCAACCGGGAGATTAATGAAGCAACCCTTGATGCATACCTGTCAACCCCCGGAGTTCCAAAATCTGGAGACGTCTCGAAATCCTCGCGTTGTAAGAATGCGTTTTACGACAATGTCCGAATACTCTCCGAGAATCACCCGAAGGCTTTCCGAATGTTCCCGATGTGACATCTTGAAAACAACGAAATTAATGAAAAAAAAAGAATTTGAAAGAAGGCGCGGATTTTCCCGGGAGATTTGGTGCTCTAACCTGGAGACCGGGAGATTTGATGAAAAACTTGGAGACTCCCGGTAAAACCGGGAGAGTTGACAGGTATGTTGATGTTCCAGACGCCATTGTAGCCTATCAAAACTACACACGCTTCATTGAGAAAGCAAAGGCAGTATTTCTGGCCGTGGCTTGCTGTTGGACATTCATGGGCATAGACACCAAAGGACTCAGCTTGGCTACCTCATTTCTAAAGCCAGACTGAAAAGTGGTGACTACAGAGCGGAGGATACCTCCATCAAAAGCCTTGTGCAGCAGTGGTGCGGTGAGGATGAGGATGTTCCATGTTTTAAAAATTTCATCATTGGTGACAGAAGTCTGGGGTACTTCTTGGATCAGGAAGGAGTAACAGCAGTACCTTCACCATTGGCCAGGGATCCAGGTGATGAAACATATTTCTCTGGAGGATTCACAGTCAGGACCTACGGATCGAGAAATGGCGGTCACATTGATGCAATCCAGATGGAATTCCCTAGGGTGCTACGCAATGAATGGGGAAATGCTACTAAATTTCAAGTCGCTAGTGCAGTCTTGAGTTTTTTCAAGCTTAATTACTAAGCTTAATTAATTGATTGACATCTGTTACAAATGTCACATTATTTTTTTTTAATGTAATAGAGATTTCCATTATTTGGCTGTGATGAAGCACTGAATAAAGGTTGTTGATGTGACAGGTGTCTCTGCAATGTGATAAATAAATGGTGCTTTAACCAGGGAAACAGGATTTTTTTTGGGGGGGGGAGGGGGAGTGAAAATTTCTGTTCAGGGCCCGGTTGTTCGAAAGCCGATTAACACTAATCCAAGATTAAAATAAATCAAGGAAGTTATTTCTCTATCCCCAAACGTTGTTCAATGCTGATATTCTGCAAAATCTTAGATTAGGGGAAGCCAATCTTGAAAAACAAAAAGCAGCGGAAACAACTTTCGTCCAAAAGTGAAAAACTGCGACCAAAGTTTACGCTAATCCTGGATTAGGTTAATCGACTTTCGAACAACTGGGCCCTGAACTCTTAGAACGGCCCAGAATTCAGATTAAGTTGTGTAGAAACACTAGAGTTAATTAATCTTGTTCTTTGGATAGATGTTAACTCAAACGTTCTCAATACCAGAAAAAGCAATTATGTTTGGTTCAAATGCAAAATTAGGTCAGCTGAACACTTTAGGAAATGGAGAAGGAGCTTGAAAAGTTGGATACATTAATCTGTCCACTGAAACATAAAAGAACAGAAAACAATCTGGGAACACACAGTACTTTTAGTGGTTGTGTCATTTGCCTTTTAATGCTAAAATGTATTTATAAATGTTAGTCACAAAACAGTCCAGCTGCCCACAGAACAGCCATACAAAACAGAAATGCAACCTACCATGGCCCCAAACGGAACATGCTTACGTACAGTGTCAAGGGTATACCCCACAACTACTCCATATGACAGAAATCTTTTCATTTCCTCAAAAACTCCTAGATCTGACAGGCTTACTGATGCAAAAATAGCCACATTGAAAATGTTTTTGACAGCAATGAAACCATACAGGGTCAGATCCTCTAGTGACAGAAATATGACAATTTTATTTGTTTTATCCTTTACAGTTTTCTTATTAGGCCGTTCAATGATAATAATTATTGTGAGGTATTCATTTCAATAATTACATGTACTATTCAGCTTCAGAGAAAACACATTGGTGCAGATGTTGACGTAGAAAGGTTAGAATTAGATTGTTTCCTTGTGTGTGTATAAACGCTGCCACATGCTCTGCAGAGGTGCAGTGGCTGAGTTGTTAGCACTGTGTTGGAATTATAACCAAAACCTTAAGAACCGTTCACTTTTTGTGGGGTGGTGGCTGGTGGGATTAGGGGGAGTGTCATCTGCACATTGTATGACCCCCCCCAGCTTACCAGTTTTAGTCACATAGGACCTTTTTTGGGATGACCCCCAATCCTAAATAAGTAACATCAGCTATTAACCCCCTTATTATCCCAGAATTTCACTCAACCCCCCATCCTTTTTCTTTGACTTTTTTTGAGCAGTCCCCTGAAGCTTGAGGATGTAACATAGACTGGGTTTTATTAAACTCCTAATGCACACTTGAGGCCAAATAATAATAATGATAAGATACACTCTTTGACCAAGTTTAGGTTAGGCACAATGTCTTGTTGCATTTGATAAAAGAACCAATACTGAAAACATTGCAAACAATAATACATCAAGTATTCCAAAGCAACCTTAAAATCAGCTTTTGAATCACATCTGCAGAAACGATGAACATGCCTTACTGATCTCTTGTCTTTTGGAAGCCATCTTTCTTCATGGATATCATGAGCATGGTGTTAAGGTGAGTCCTACAACGGTCACTATGTAGCATTGTTGAAGAGAACTGAAGGCACGGGTCACAGGTTCAAATCCCATTGAAGTCCTGAATTTTTTCAGGCTTCTTTATGCAAATTGCATTCTTCCTTTCAGTTCATATATGATTTATTTCATATACATCATCCACATTTATATCTTTCATGGGAACATATGAACCCACAATTGACCTGCTCCCAATGTCAGAGGTTTCATAGCTCAGTTGGTTAGAGCATTGCAAGGTCACAGGTTCAAACTTTGCGAGAATCATTCTTCATTTGAGAACTGGAGCTGTTGTAAAGGCGGTGGCAAACGAGGACTCATTGTTGCAGACACATTGTTGCTCAGTGACGCTTCTTAGGCGCACAAACTGGGAAACATTTGTTACGGACACAAAATGTTTCTGAACAAAATCAGAAACATTTGTGTCCCAGACACAAAGTTTGTGTCTGCAACAAATGTTGCGTGCGTGGGCAAACAGGGAAACAATTGTGTTGGCAACAATGTGTCCTCGTTTGCCAGGGCCTTAAGTTATTATGTCATGCAACTCAGCTTTATAGGCCCTTTGCAGTTAGTGGCACCTCTTACATCCAAAACAAAACAAAACAATTTAAATTTTCTTTGTTTAGGATGTCCCAGTGCACAATTTGCTCTCCAGCATGGTTTTTTATACCATGTGACTGCTAACTACAAAGGGCTTATTGGTGCCCGAAGCACTTATTACTGGCAGGACCCATGTTCAACTCCTACTTTGTCAGAAGACTCTCTTGTTTGTCAATTAAACCACAATATCCTGATTGCTCTGCTATTTTTTCAATTATATTGCAGTTGTCAAACTTTTATAACCTGCTTGGGAAGATATCCACGGAAGCAATGCCTACCCATGTAAGTTCCTTTTGAATTAAAGTTACAAACAAATTTACCATTCAGTGAAAAATGTTTATGTTTCAAAGCATAATTCAATCTCTTTTTTTCAGTCTTTCTGGGGCCTCATTGTTAACTTCACTCACAAAGATGTGCTGCATGAGTTAGAACATCTTTCTCAAATCCACACAAATGTTGGAAAATGTCGGGTAAGTCAAAGGTACTAATAATTATTATATTTTCACTGTTCGTAGGCTGAATTCCAGTTGTTCATGGCAACTTTATAACTTGTATTTTAAATCTTTAGGCTTGGGTTAGGCTGGCTTTAAATGATGGCCTAATGGAAAGTTACCTTGATACATTGCTGATGGACAAAAATAAGCTTCTGTAAGTTAACTTATTTTTTTGTTATTGTTAAATTAACATGCAATGGTTATATAGCTGTCTACATCTACCATGACCACCTGACTAGCCCCAATCCCCCTCCCCAACCACTTGCTCATTCAATTAATGCTGATCCAGTAGCTGATTTAAATTCATTAGTAAGTTCAAAAATTGTACCTTGTTGGTCAAGGGAGACTATTGGTTTCAATGAGTATTTTTGACTAAGTCATGTTAATCTTCTTCTGGCTTGCAGAGAATCTTACAAGCCTTTTTCTTTTATGCTGGATGCAGAATTGCCATCAATAATGAAGACTTTCTTGCAAGGTAAGCTACACCAATTTAATTTGAACTGTTTCCTTTCCAAACAGTTTACATCCAAAACATCAGATTGTGCCAATGTACAAAAATCATAACTAGGGCAAATTACTTCCTGCTGTCTGATTCTGTGATTTGTTTTAATTGTTGCTTCTTTTGACCTCACAGGACTTGGAGAATTCAAATTTGACTTTAATTATAACACACCTGGCTTGAACCACTGGAGCAGTGATACCCTGGCTTTCTGTGGAATATGGCCGCTACCAAAAGTAGCTCCTCACTCATCTGCACCATCTTACACTGGTAATGACATTCTGGAATAATGACCAACTTAGTAATTAGGTGATAAGAAGGGATCTTGCTGCTACTCTGTCAGAAATGCCCATAGAGTTATTGATTGAAGCCACCTTCATTGTTCTGTGTGGAATAGTTTTACTGAGAGTTAGGCATTGGATTGAAAGCCTCAGACACTCAACTGCTGCTGTGTCTTCTCTGCTGTTAGTATATTATTGGTGTTAAATCTTCACATACTCTGTAGATTGGAAATTGAACTCATTATGTTCAGAGATGGGGAAATAATACACATTTTAAGACTATAATGTTTAATGAGAGTATAGTGGAAATAATCGGTGATTAAAAAACACATAATCAAAGTTGTAAGATCATACAGTATACAAGCTGTGCTAACCTTGCAAATGGGACGAATGTCTTGATTGTATTGTGTCCACTGTAGACCTTCCTAGCTAACTGTTGCTTGACCACTGCTAAGAGACTATCTGAGGTCACTACACACCTCTCTATTGGTTTGTTCAGCACTGAGGATAATCCCTTTAAACTGTACCAGTCCTGCAGAATAAATTTCCAACCCTCAGAAATCATATCACATTGAGTTGAGTTAAATATTGAACTGTTTTCAGGTATCCCTAGTCACAACTCTTCAGCTGTGCCTGTCACCATTCCAACAGTGTCAGCATTGAGCCCACAAGTATCATGCATCACTGCAGCACAGACATCAAGTTCCTGTTCCAGTGAAGCAGAAGAAGCTGAACTTGCTGGTGCCAGCATGGAGGACAGCACTGAAATCAAACGAAACACAAGGCAACAAGTGAAGGCTGGAAGAAGGTCAGAAGAACCAGAAAGGAGGGGGTCACATGAGCAATCCTCTACAGAAGAGGATGATGATGAGGGTAATATTCTAGTCTTCACCAGTTTGAACCCCCTGTTAATCTGTAAGTCCTGAACTCCAGATATGTCTTATGGCATGTTGAGAGAATCTGTCCATTAATCAGGGCATTCAATCATTTTGTATAATTATTTTCAAAGATGACATGCATAATCTAGTAGTAACAATGTAAGAAATTACATGCTGAACATTGTCAGGGGTTACAGGGATAATTTAACAATAAAATGATAGTGAATGATTTTGTTATCTGTTATAGTTCATGAGCAGGCCACAACTGTGACTGAATCTTCCCGTCAACGAGAGGCACGTGATACCATCAGTCCCACACCCCTTATGGGGAGCAATAAGCTAGGTATGGCGGTTGGCTGGTCATCCACATTTGAAACACAGAGAAGTGTCGATAGCACCACTGATCAGACAGATCACACAGGGGTACTGCCAGGTACTGAAGAAGTATCTGTTCCAATAAGCCCAACAAAGTTAAAAAATGTACCAAGTTTTCGCACCTTGTTAAAGGACTACAAAGTTCAAGGTCCTAACAGATTTGAGGCACCAGTTTATGAAGAAAGTGCATTGCCAAGTACACAACCACAGGAGGTATGTACTTAAGCCAGAAGAATAGTAAAATTAATGATAACCGTGACTCAAAAACTTTACTCGGAATTACTTGGTACAGTAGTTTTATAGCTGTTTGTTGACTTAACAAAGAATACCCATCTGGACATTTTTTGGCATGTTCATAATTATTATGCACAGCTGTCATTATCCTTGGGCATACAAGCATCCTTTGCTGCTGCTTGGGGCCACGTCACACAATGTTGACTGACTTTGGCCCGAGTGGCTGCAAAGGAGATTACGGGCCTAGTTATTTGAAACCTGATTAGCACTAATCCTGGGTTAACTGTGATCAAAATCTGTATTTTGGCATAGTAGTCAACCTGGATTAGCAATAATTGTGTTTCAAACAACCGTTGCTTAACTTGAGTGACAACAAGTCTTTCTTCTTTTTATTTTTTAGTTGGGACTGACTGATTCAAAACAAATGACCGTCAAATTTTTTCTCATGCTGTTTTACTTACAGATTACACAGATAGAGAAGTCATTGTTCTCTGACAGCATCACAGCAGGAGGCTTTGAAGTCCTCCCAGTGAGTGGATCATTTCATTCTGTACATGGAGATGAACAGCGCACTGCAGAGCTCATGTCGCTGGTTACTGAGATAGCTAACGAAAAAGGACTGGACAGTCAAAATTACCAGTGCAGGGGCTGTGGGAGAAATATTGGTGAGTTTAATGATGATGATAATGATGATTGAAGGGCTGAGGGTAATGCCTCCATAGCAAGGTAAATGAGGACACTTTAAAATTGATACTGATAATAATGAACTCCACAATAAGAGTCAATTACATGTACATGCACTGCCTGAAATGCATTCTGGGCATCACCTGGCAGGACAGAACACCACACAACAACATTCTGACAAGGATCAGAATTCTCACAATGTTCTCCATGCCGAGTCAGTGATGTCTTCCCTGGATTGGCCGTGTATGGAAGATAGGCCTATCCCCAAGGATCTGCTCTAGGACAAACTTGCCACTGGCACCAGACACCCTGGAAGCCCCACTCGCAGGTTCAAGGATGTCTGCAAACATGATATGAAAGCATCCAACCTTGACCCTGAAACCTGGGAGTTTGCTGTTGATGACCGTGATCACTGGCACCAAACTGTGCAGAAAGGCATCAGACTAGCACAGAAGGAGAGATCTCAGCAGGCAGCATAGAAATGTGCATACTGCAAACAGCATGCAGAATTTTTTTTTTTGGTTTCATCTGCACCAGGCACTGTTCACAACCCTACAAGAAACCTCACTGATCACATCAGCATTGTCCTTCGAGACTGCTCTGCCAACTACTACTAATTACAGTCACAGTAGTATTACCTTAAATTGTTTTGATTAGTTTATGGCAGTTTTGTGTGATACAGCTATGCATTTCTCGTTCCATGCAGGGATGATTTATGGAGAGTTTAAAGTTTGTACCTATGATGCCTGTTACTATTGCTTTGAATGTCATGAGAATGAGGAACATGTCATCCCAGCCAGAATCATCCACAACTGGGATCTGCGTAAGCACCAGGTGGCAAAACACTGCAAGCTGTTCTTGCTTCAGATTGAAGAGGAGCCACTGTTTAATATTGATGAAACTAATCCCACACTGTATAATGTTATCAAGGAGCTGCATGAAGTCAAGGTACATGTTGATGTGTTAGGCGTTGCATTATCCAGAAATTTGCTTAATTCAAACAGCTGCACTGATGGTAGCAACTTGGTTGGTAGGTACTGAGGACCCAGCTGCAGCATCTAAAAGGCTTCGTATTCACATGCAAACATCCAATAGCCGAGGAAGTGAGAAGAAGAATTTGGCCAAGGGAGTACCTTTGGGATGACATTCATCAATACTCTTTATTGGTCAGTTTTAACTCTTTTGTTTACAATGCTGTGCTTGGAAAATTACTGGGAACCTAGACAGGCTCCTGCATAGTTGGTATTCAGGTTGTCACCAAAGGCTTCTCATGTGATAAAACACTAATGGACAAGCCACACCCCCAATTCCCCTTAAAGGTCTTCATTTCTAAGCAGGGAGCAACATGAGAATGGCATCTTAAGTATTTCTTTTGAAAGGGCCACATACATGTACAGCTTTAATAGCAATGAGATGTTTAGGAAATGCACTTGCTGTGCATTTCTGTGTGTGAATTTCTTGCATAAATTGTATATGTTAAGTAGTTGAAGATGTCCTTATTTTCCTCCATTCAAGGATTTAATCCAAGTGCAGTCAGGCCAGCTAGCCCACCATCTCAAGAAAATCATTGCTCACTGTACTAAGCATGTCTACAAGTGTAAGGTATTAATAATTATTAGAGGCAAGAGATGAGTTAGGTTTTCTGTTAGCTTGGGCTACAAATTGTTTTTACTTAATGCTGTTTTTAAAGAGAAATATATCCACTGTCTGGTAAATTGGCATGATAAGTTTTATTAAACTTGTGACAGCTTTGACAATAATTTTCTCCGCTGAAGTATCTGACAATGGAATGATTCCATTATTGTAAAATAATAATTTATTTTGATCAAATTACTTATTTACTTATTTATTTATTTATTTATTTATTATCTTCTCTCACAGCTTTGTTGTCAGAAAGGATTCTTCTGTGAAATTTGCAACAACCCCAAGATTATTTACCCATTTGAAGTTAAAACCACTTCACAGGTATGAAGTTGCAATGGCAAGTTTAGTCAGATGTCACTCAATCAAGTGCAAGGACAGATCCATTCCTAAACTCGTCACTATTTTAATTATCATTATAATCACATTATAAAGTAAATTTTGGAACCTAGAAATTATTATTTCCAAGAATTTAGGGTCAATTTGTTACAGGAGTGGAGGTTGCCCTTAACACTGGAAACCCAAGGTTATCACCTTTAGGATTAATTTGTTATCTGATGAACCCACAGATCCACATTTTCTTTGGCTTCACTTGATCTAACAACCTGTTTTGTTTTTGAATACTTTAGTGTGGAAAATGCAAAGCTTTGTATCACAAAGCTTGTATTGCTGAGAAGAAGTGCCCAAAGTGTATCAGGAAACGAAAACAGCAATCTGCTAAAACAGTTACAGCAGCTGTTCTGGAATTTGACTCACCTTGGTAATATTACAAAACATCAATGCAACATGTGTAACAGGACTGAAAAGTCACACAATTCTGTCGGTGCTGGTTTTAAACACCATTATAGAATTACTTGAACAGTTCACAATCCATCCATCCAGCAGTGGGGAATGCTACTATGCTTTGAAAGGACATTTGAGCTCTGAAGTTAGGAGTACATGCATATTTTTTCCAGGGTAGACTTGTTATGTTTTTTAGTGTACTGTGAAGCTACACAGCTCATGTGTTTTGTACTGTTTTCTAAAAGTGTAAAAATTATATTACAAACAACTAATTTATGAGAGAACAATAATGTGCTATATATATTTACAGTGTAGGCAGGTTTTATATATGAAAAAGTAATACAGCAATTAAATCCAGTGTTGATATTTCAATTTGTAAGAATGAGTATGAGTCTGGAATGTATTTATGGCTTTTAATGATAACTAACATATGAAAATTAACGTCCAGGTTCTTTTATGAACATCTTTCTCATTCACAATTCGGTAGAGAGTACTTTGTGATGGTGAGTTAGCTGCTTGCACAAGAACTGATCCTAACGACTCTGCACACATCACTTTTACTCGGTGCGACTTTGACAAAGCACAGTGTAACATACATGTACACTGGGCAGTGAGACTATGAGACAAGTAACTTGCTATTTATTGTTTCACAGAACTTGGCTTTATCACAGTGTTATAATCCATGATGTGGAAATCATGCTTTTGCAGTCTTCTGAGAACAACAGACTGCAAGGCAACTGTAATGCAGGGCATATTGTAACACCACCTTAATTAGAATTTGTGACCTTGAATTACTTGTTGTCACATTCTTGCTCTTCTCTCCAGCAGTAGAGAATTTAATTGGTGTTGACCCTGTCATCTCTTGATCCATTTTTGTTTTCAAATACCTTTTCAAGCTATGCAGTCCTCCATATGCCTGGAAAAATATTTTGTTTCAGTTTGTTGAAAAATCCTGGCTTTGGCTGTTCATTTGTAACATTGGTTTCCCCATCACTGGCTTCTTCTAAAGCATTTAATGGTTGTTCATCCTCAACACGGTCAAATGGCCAAGTTTCCTTTTCTAAGGTTTTCACTATTCTCTCCTGAAAATAAAAGAATTAAACAACTTCTTAATTGCCTTGGCTTTGGTCTGGGGAGATTAACTTCTCTTTCAAACTACGAACCATGTTAACAAAACTGGAGGCCTTCACAAGTTGCAGTACTCACTCTTTCTCCGATGACAGTTTTGATGGCAGCCATTGACTTCTGAACCTGAATTTTAGATGAATGATCATTTATGGTTATTCTTACTGTCACAAGTTAGTATTGTTTGAATAAATCCAACCACAACTTTGGAGTTAGAAGAGCATATGTTTTGTCTTACCTTATGTAATCTTGTGGGTGAAGGCATAGGAACACCTTGTCTCTTTGCCTCATGCCTCAGTGTTAGTAGCATGTTCCTTTCCTTTAGTAGCACATACCTGTGTAATAATAATAATAATAATCATTATCATCATCATCATCATTCAAGGGTCCATAGTTCTCATTACACCTGCGAAAAAGAGAACCCAAAGAAAACATCGTTTCTGTATGTACATGCATCAACAGTACAGCTACTTACCACAGTTTATGAAGATCTTCATTACTCTTGCCCCTTAGTTCTCCTGTGCGCCATTTTCTCCCTTCAAAGTTGGAGATGTGTTAGTTTGTAGCTGACATAAGCTTCTGCTTTGGCTTTTGCAGTGAAAGTGTTTATAATGGACAAGGCAGGTCAGCTGTTTTGCATGGTCAAACCATGTACCCTGTACATACAGTATGAAAACACCTCCATTGCCATAATTGAACAATTGCATGTGCATGCGTCATGTACCATGTACAATTTAGCTGATTATCTGGCTCAGTCGGCAAGTAAAGCTGTCATTAAAGGCTAGGACTCCTAGCACAGTAGCACCTGCCATGGCTAAATGTTCGTTCGATGGAACTTATATTACGGGTGCTTCTTACAGATGTAGTGTCACTAATAAAGCAACAAGGTTGCAACAGCTGTAAAGCTCAATGCAGCATACCGTTCAAAACTTCAAGACAGCCAGAATGAGGGTGAGTATTCAACACTGTATTAAAACGTCATTTCTAGCACAGCCAACTTTATTGATACTTTTTTTTTCTTTGTAGATTGGTGAACTTCCCCGACCTTTAAGAGGATGTAATGGTAATTTCCTTGCTATGCTATCCTCAAATCGTTTTACATAACTGATTTCAAAGAAATACTACCTGTGTTGACTGATTCTGGAGCCAACTCGCCCTTCTCAACCACTCCTGGAGGGAAAAACTCCTCCAACCCAAAAGCTACTGAACTTGTTCTGAGACCACGAAGACAACCTGTCCTGCATCTGTGGGATTAGAAACAACCAATCGTGTTTCTAGGGTTTAACATTGACAAATTTATCTTTTACTATCCAAAATGATCCCATTTCTTTACCTGATCAGAGATTCTGGGGAAATAAACGGCAGAAAATTATAGAAAGCTCGAAATCTGTGGAGCACGACCGCCATATTGTTTTTTATTCCACGCATATGGTTTTATGCGCAGAAGCTAAGTCCGCTGAATACCTCCGCCAATCATCGCGCTTGCATATAGTGGCTCTGGTGAGCTCCTGTGTTGGGTGCTGTTAAGAAATCATCGATCTTTCCTTTTCTCCTGTTTATTTGTTTCAAGTTTCTGGACCTCGGCCTCGGAGAGGTGACCAGAAACTTGCTAAAAATCACCTACTAAAACAAAAAAAGTTGTAGGCAATCCAAAAAACTCCCAGAACAGAAGCAGTCTTTCTCTGATTTTTTTCCGAACGCCCAAAACACCCCAAACGCCTTCTAGTGGTCCTTATAGCAAAATTCGGACCCTTTATATCTGGTGAACTTTAGCGTGCTTTTTGCGTCCGATCATCAACCTATTTTTATGATCCTTCTTGGCCACTTTCGGGGCATTTCTCTTTCTTAGTTGGAGAGAAAGTTTTCTCAGAAGTTTTTTAGGGTGTATTTTCCCTTAAGATGGGTTTCCCAAGATAATTATATCTATTCAACAATTTTGATTTGAAGTAGACGTTGATTCAAGACCTTTTGCCCCTTATCCTTGCAATTTCACCGCTATTTTGTCTTGCTGTTACATTTGTGAGACTTTGTCACATTTGCTTTGAAAACAACAGTTTTTGCGGATGAATTTGAAAGACATCTGAATCTTTCCAGACCAAAGTGATTACGACTTTTATAACTTAACCCTGTTTTGTGGAATGCCCACGACTGAAAGTGCTAGGAAGATGGTTTGTTTTACGTAATGACATTTTCTCGCTTCGTAGCGACACAACTTAGGATTAAAATAGAAAACTAATTGACTCATTCACTTGTACAGAAGTTGTTTATCTTTCTTAAGCCTGTTTTATTTACACTTTTGACACCCAAAGCCGGTTCATCTCTAGATGCTTTTGCGCTCGTTAATTTTCTGCGAAGCGACAATGAAAACAAGAAAGACGTAGTCCGACTGCGGCATTAGTCTCAAGAGACTTCAATAAGCCCAGCAGATATCTACTGACGTAAATAAAACCTTACTGTGACAAAAAACCTCGTTCTCGCTTTGTAAGGTGGTGGAACGAGTTAAGTCAAAACCAATCTGACAGTAAGCGCTGTTATCTAAATTAAACGTCGGATGGAAAACATGAATTATTGAACATGTTAAAACATACTCTGCGGTTTAAACATAGTCAGTCGCCAAGTTGAACCATGGATTTTAATTAGTTTTTCTTCTTTGAAGATTTTGTATTGTTAATTTAGTGGAGGCCATCCTTCAGTAATTGTAATTGCTTTTATCAGCGCACAAAAGGTGGTACTTTGCTTGTTCTACATATTGCTCCTCTGTTACGTAAATTAGGATTCACTTCAGCCTACATAATTCATGTATACTCTGTCAGAGAGTATAAATGCTTTTAGCTATTGTACAAAATGACAGGAGAGTGAATACGTCTGGTTAAATGTTTACCCGCGTCTAAGAAACGCTACGGTGTTCTATGTTAGTCCGCAAAGAAACACACGAACGTGGTAGACGAGACTTTAACGGCGACAGACGTAGCCATAGCGTCTGAACTTTTAGTTCTAGACGTCGTTATTTATTGCCATGGAAGAGAAAAAGAATGAAGGACTGACGAAGAAGGTGCGATTTGACTTGAACGAGGAGGTTTTCTTAATTCCAAGCAAGTGGGATCGATTGAGCAAATGCAAGAGTACCAATGCACGAATCATCGAAGGTCAGTTTACATCGAAGCAAAAGTCCCGCACGGTCATCGAACGACGGAACAAAAACGGCCAAAGCAAAATGCCAAACTTTAGTTCAGTTTCAAGAGGAAAGCTCGATTTGACTTCGGAATCAAATGGGGCGTCTTCTGATAACGTAAGGCCGAATACTTCCCCGAGTAAAAATGGCAACAACCCAGGAAAGGCTTTACGGCAGAAAAACAATGCTTGCGAGAACGCTACAGACAAAAGAAACTCAACGTCTCCAGTTGAAGCGAAATTGAAATTTTATCACCGCCCTCCTCAAGAACTACCAAGACTTGACCTTGTTTTGCCGAAGATTTCTTACACACCAGATCTTAAAAAGGCGTTCGAAAAAGCTCTGCAAAGATCTCGAAGTAGACCCGCATTGGAGACTGGATTACACACTGATACCACGACTCTATCTACACAAGAGAAGAAACTGGACATCGTAAGGTCTATTCCCCAACAAAAAGCAGAAATAATACTCCAAAGAAGACTTTCAGACAGTTCTGTCAGAATAGGGAAAGGAATCTCGACAGAGTGTAAACAACCTAACGGAGAAAACAGGTCGAAATTTAGTGAAGTTTCCTCCATAAATCTAGACGCCTGGAGTCCTTTTTCGGCGTGGAGCGCGAAAGACGGTTCCGTGCGTACAAATCAGACGCCTTCCGTCACACGAGGACGATCTGTGTCTTCGTTGATTCCTAGCAGCATACTTTACTGATAATAGATCAGAAAAATCTGTAAACGTTGCCAGCAAAGGAGTAAAAGAGACACGTAGGAGGTTCATGCATATGTACATAATGTAAAGAGACCGGCATAGCCTTTCTGTATAGCTTAGGACATGCATTCAGAGAACTTAACACGCTTTTATGACATCCGTTCAAGTAGCACATGGCCTCAAATTCTCAGCTCAGTCTATAAAACATGCTATTTTAAAACAACGTTCCTTTCCTTTAAGGCTTTGAAGGAAAAAAATCGGTGTAAAGTTTATTATATATAACGCAGTATGTTATTTGTGTACTTGTTCAAGTTGATCGCTCATAAGTAATGAGCATAGCTATGCGCATAATTATAATTACATGTAACCTGGAAGACAAGTTTTATTTGCTCTGTTCATCAGTATTGCAAGGAAAACTTGAAATGACGCTGACTTCGTGCCCAATGAATAGCACGAGTATTAATGATTTGTTTTCAAAGTGCATTTTTAAGGAACAACATCACCTTGCCTTTCGAGTGGATTTCCTGTCTCTTTAAGTACAAACTCAGACGACTTACGATACCATCGTTTATTGAAGAAATCAGTGAAACTATTATATTTATTCGATTAAGTAGAGGTTTAGTGGACAGGAGGCTGGGATGTAAAAGATAAGGGAATCTTATTTCAGACCGATTGCGAAAATTACTTTGCATGAATGCGTTCACGATGTATCTACAAACGCGACAAAAACTCTGTTCACTGAAATTCGTTAAGCCAGGGATGGTGGCCACACGAGTAAATCGGCACCGAATCACTCAGGGAGAGATTACGGCCTGCGAGCAGGCTGCAGAAGTCGTGCACAGTAAGTGATGACTATGAGCCCGATTGAAAAGGTGTCGCGAAGCTTCATGGCAGATCTGACATCATTTTTTTAGCGTCACATCTTTTCCCTCCCTTATAACCCCTATAGCCAACCTGAGGAACCGTTCCAGTGGATTAATCCGTTCCAAGAGTTGCGATGCCTCAAAAGGCATTTGCTTCGCATGGCAAAGTTACTGGTCCAGATGTGCAGTATAACTTGTTAATTTCTACCTCCAATTCCAGTCCGCAATCGTCACAAATACACAGCGAGTGTGAAATGGAGAGAAATCATTATGAAATGAAATGTAAGAACAAATTTTCCGGTGTAGCAGTAAAATGGAAATCAACATTTTTGAAAGTATTGGTATGCAAAACGAGTAAGGTGTAAGTCATTGCTTCTGCGTCTGATGTGTTATACACATGTTGTTCAAATTCCTGGTTTGGAGAAATAAGCTTAGTGTTTCAACACAAACCGTTTAAGGGTGCAGCTAGTAATTCGGATTGATAGGTTACCACGGCAACTGAGAGCTCGTCTGTAGAAATACCACAGGCATCGAGCCTCTATGACAACCCTCGAAACCCGCAAAAAAGTGAAAGAAATCGACGTCTGCTGCAGTTATGGAAGTTAGGAATGTGGCCAATAATGTTAGAAACGAAAAAACTTGAAAATAACGACACAGCTTCGCTGCGCCACAATTTGGGGTGGAAAAATCACGCACAGTCCCCCGGAGCGTATTTTACGCTCATGTAAACGTCCAACACAAAATTCCCCATTTTGAGCAACAAGAACGATAACACACAGCATTTCAAGTAAAAACGCGTTTATTTTGATCTTATATAAAAACATTCATCGTAGTACATTACGATAATATGAACTTTTTTTAATATATTCCATAAAAAAACAAAGGTCGCACAGTTTTTCTGGGTACCCTGTGGAAAGGCGCGCGCAGTCATGCAGTATTCGAGAGATATGATAGGAAGGGTGAAGCCGCCTTTCAGGCAACAGCGAATCTGATGCTGTGAGCAGGGATGGAGATGTGTTTTGAAGTTTATAACTTGCTCGTGCGGAAGAGCAAAGCTAGGATTTAGTCTTAACGGTACCGTGGGCTATTTTTTGTATTATAGAACGGAGTTATTGTATTTGAAATTTAGGGCTGAGCATTGAACCAATATGATTCATTTTGTCTCATCACTTGTGTCTGGCTAAGCACTTCAGTCCAAACAAACCTTTCTGATTGTTCTCAAGTCTCGCAGTGATTTTTTGGTCTGATTCTGAGTAAACAGAAAACAAAAATAATATGTTGATTGCGAGTTTAAAGAGAGTTTAGGGTGTTTCATGAACGATGTGTCGCAAAAGGTGCCTTCATGCAGGCATGGTGTGTCACTTTCTTGCAAGCGTGAAGACCTTCATGCAGGCATGGTGTGTCACTTTCTTGCAAGCGTGAAGAGAACCGCTGAGACAGGACGATTTCACGTCTCTGAGCCGAGAAGTTCCCGCAGGTTAATTTACTTTTGCCATGGATAAGTCAAATTTGTGGTGAGAGCCAGGGTAATAGATAACGCCATCCATGTAGTTTTTTCGGCGAAAGAACTAAAAGGAACCGATCGTCTTACAACGCCGGGTTTGATATAATTCACAAAAGAAAATAACCGATATTTCTAAATTAGTCAAACTTGAACCAAAGAAATAGATGGATCTTGCGTCTAAACGGTGTTCCTTACATTGTGTGCTTTGGTATTTCACGGCCTACGTGAACCCCAGGTGCACTATAAAGTAGTTTGACTCAAATCCGATTGCAACTGATAAATAAGCCTTTGTTCTTGTCTGGAGTTGGCTGAATTGGTTCCTGTTAACAGTTGTTGACAAAAACTTGCGCCTTCTTGAAAGGTCGGTCCGCCTCCTTTGTCGGCCTCTTTCGTGACTTCCGTTTACGGCGCATCGAAATAAGGCCATCCTCCAAGTTGGCTTTCTTGTGACCAGTGCCGCTCCTCGGTCTCGTAAATAAGCATCGCGTTTCACCATTTCCTTCATTTTTCGAGTACACTCACTGGGCGACGACCTGTTTACTTTGTCCATACGCTTAAGGAGTTAGAAAAGGACAGGTAAGGCAAATTTCCTTAGACTGTGAACCCAAAGGTCATAACACGCAAAATATATTGTGCTAAAATTTAATAGCACAGAAGACACAATGGGCCTATATATTTTGCCCGCACGCAACTATTAATATGTATTTTCTCCTCTCTGTTCTCCATACCAGTCTTTCATTCCTGATCGGGAGGAATTATTTTTTAATCATCAATCCGTTATCTCTGGTGGTTGTTCAAGCTTATTCCCTTGACCTGTAATTTATAATCGAGAAATGCATTTATGGTCCGAACTGGCACCGGTCCATCGGATTTGCTTATTATGTGTTTCGGTCACAGAGAACGTTCGATGAATGCGGCAACGGGTTAGTGATGTGCAGTTGTGCCAGATACCGTTTAATTTCAATACCCGGCTCTTCTTAACCTTCGAATGGTAGATGGGCAGCTTTTCTGGTTGCCATGGCGCACTTCGTGTGCCGGTGTGTGACACGTTCCAATTTGGATCTCCCATGCAAAATGGTATTACGTAACGACTTAACTGCGGACTAAGAAGAGCCCGGCGCCATGTGCCAGTGAAATGCTAACCAATAATTTTATTTCTTGATTGTTTATTGACCGTTTTTAACTGTTGCCTTTACACATTACGATCTTCTATCCGACAGGGGCACTTCTTCGACGGCAATTTCTCTTCGGGCACCTCCCTTTGCTCACGTGCATCGTTTAAAGGGGGACACGTCTAAACAAAATACACCGCTTTTCGTTTCCTTTTTTTTTTTCTTTTTCAGTAATAACTCTATTGTACAGACCACTCTGATAGGCCTGCTCTTGTGCTGCTTGTATAACAGAGACATATCTGAGCGTTTGCGTGACTACACTGAGTTACTTAACTTCCCAGATACTTAACTAGCCGCGGTGTATTCTGGGTCTAATGGTCCCCCGTCGAAAAAAAAAAAACTTACCAGCGACTGTGAACACACGACAAGAGTAATGGGGCGTGCAACTCGTTCCTTAGTTAACCGATGGCGTGAGAAACATTAATTCCGAAAATGAATCCTACCACCACTAAGCCCCACTAAGAAAGAAAGATAGTTCAGTAAAGCTCGAGGTCTGCGAGAATTCCGAAAAATTACCGCTTGATAACGATTACTATGATTTGAGGTAGAGAATAAATCGCGGAGTAAAGTACTAGGATGTAAATTTAGGATTTGCGTGCGAATTGATGCAACTTTTTGCGTGATGTATCGAACTGTAAATTAATAATTGAAAGAAAATGTACACCCCAAACATAGACGCCGATAATTACAGGAATAATTTGGAATTAGGTGGAGAAATTTAAATTTTAAATTTTTTGCGATAATAATGACATTTTTTGTCGTTCAAATTTGATTTGCTCGCAACATTGTAGTTTCCTTGAGCGTTTTCATTGCTGTAACAATTTTCCTCATAGCGTAATTGAGAAATTTACTAGCAATTCAAAACTCAATAAGTTTTATGTGCTTGCATGATGTATAATTTAAGCTGATAATTAGTGAAAGATTCGGTCATGCATCGGTCCTATATCAGAACTATAAGTGTTTCATACAGTTGGGAATGTGTGATAGGGGGAAGTACACATTCACAAACGGCTGGGAATCACAAAGGCAGGGGAAAACTGGGACTAAAGAAATCTATGAACTGGTCTTAACTGGTACAGCACGTTCAGTTCAAGTCATAACGTGGGTACATGTGCAATATTCCTGGACGCTATTTTGAGTTGTACACTTGTACAAGAGCCGGTGTTTAAAGTGTTTTGGCCACTTAGGAATCGCAAAAGCTCGCGTGACTGATTTTAATGTAGCCGCAGAAAAATTAACTGTTACAACTTAAAATTCGGTAAAATGCTATCACGGTTATCAACCGTGGGCAAACCTTTTTTAGAAAATAGACGGATTGTTCTGGGACTGAAGGGAGAAAGGGAACACGATATTTGCTTTCTTCTTTTATGTAAAAATCCTAGGTTGACAAGACACTAGTGAATAAAACGTTTCCGTTAATAACTTGAATGACGACCTGCAACTCAGTGACGAACGTAGACAACTATTATTCACAAAAACTGAGCATGTTTTGATGCAAGTGGCACCTGTCAGCCCGGGCCCGACATCCATCACGTTTTCTCTCGGCAGCTTCATCGGAAACCTTCGCAGGTATAGAATCTGTTCATATGACCCAAACGGATATCTTTTGGTTTCTTCTGCTTGTGGTCGGTAACTTTTCCTTAGAGCTTCTGAGTTAACATTTCATGGGCTGTTTTGATGTGGACATTATCTTTCTCTTCCTATTTAAGCAGCCTAAAATAGCAGTGAGCTAAATACACCCCAATGTCATGAATGTTAAAACCCTTCACTATGTGGCCAATATTGGGTACATTCGCATGTTATATTGCAGCCATTTGGCTTTTGTATGAATTTATTCAGTGCCTCGTTGTTAACCGAGTAGCACCTGCAAGTGCTTTGTGTTGTGAAAATCAGTTGAGGCTTCAGTACCGCATCGGTTATTACTATACTAGTCAGAAACCGTACCAAAAATGAAGCTGCCCCTCAACAAGTGCTGTACTACGTGAGTACCGTTTGATTTCTCCACCAGAGAAACCGACAATGATTGATCAATGCTATGAACAACAAAACCGGAAAGATCTAGCGGAATGATGTTAAATTAGATTTTGTTCTGTTTCTAGGTTTTCAGTTATATATCTGGTAGACAATAGCTTTATCTCCTCGGCAGTTAACGTACGAGAGTATAGTTTAGATATGATGCAAATTAACAACTGTGTTTTAACCGACCGTTAAAACAACACCGAAGCAATTCCTTTAAAATCTTTCTGGTTTACGGCTCTGGCGAGTAAAGGGGATATTTTGCTACCGTGCACATAGAGCGAGAAAAACATTTTCAGTCACGAATTAAAAATCTTTACCAGCCAGTGGGGGCGACCTTCAAAACATCCGTTTCAGTGGGTGGAAACCTGTAACGATAGCCATTCGTCATCGTAGATCACTGATTTGATGTTAGAAAACTAAACCTGTCTCGAGTAGATCTCCGTTTTCTGATGGAACATTGCCGGCTTCTACTCGTAATTAATTTTTTTGTTTTGTCGTGCCTCGAGTTATAAATCTTTCGGAGTCGGCCGTTTACAAACAGCTTTCAGCTTTGTGCAAGGGCTCTTTCATTTCTTTTGACCGTCTTTATTTGATTCAGTTTTTATTGTTGCGTCACATTTCCCCTTTGTACGTGGGCACTGCACTTGTGTCTTTTGGCGATGGTCTCAGTGCGAGATAACCAGTGTAGAACAATAGTATCTTATAATAATAATAAGATACAAAAAAACTGTGCGCGTCATGTTGCATGCAGTTACACGTGGAAACAGAGGCTCAGTTTTGTTTTAAAACAATGACTTCTTACAGGCTCAAAGAAAATAGAGCAACGGAGTTTCGTTGGGGAACAACAAAGGTGGAGCATCATCTTGGGATCTATGGTCATCTATGACTGCCCGTTTACTCTTCGGTAAAATACTGCAGGGTGAGGTTTTTGCCGTGGACTGGAAAAGAAATAGCCTGCTTGTAGGCAGTAGTTCGTATACGCGCGCGAGTTAGAAGCCCGGCAAATCCGGTCGCCATATTGGACGAGTTAGTGGAAGATCTGGGACGAGCGACAAAGCTCTCACTCGTGCCAGATCCTCCACTAACTAATCCAATATGATGATCGGGTATACTCTCACGCGTATACAAATTACCGCCTGCAAGCAGGCTAGAAAAGAAAATATTCTCCTTATTCGAGGAACTGCAAAGCTGCCCGATAAAGTTTTTACGATTCAAAAATCAAAAAGGAAGTACTACATCTTATTTTTGAACGGTCATATATTATTTGGGCTCTCAAAACTGGCACTAATCAAATTGAAAATTCTAGAAAAGGGAGGCCGGAAATATACTATACAAGGAGGCGTATATTAAACTAGCAGACTGCGGCTGACTGTGACATTTCAGTTTTCCGAACTTGAAATTCACTGGCCGTAACATGGCGTTTGGCGCACCCACACACCAAAGCCAGATTGCGATTTGCTTCAAAGGTGGCGCGAATTGATTTCACTTCTTCTATGGCAATTCAATCTGAACAGGATGGAAATATGATTAATTTAATACCGGTTGATTGACAAACTGTGCCGCAGATCCATCACCTTTAATATCTACAGATGTACAGGTCTCAATTCATCATGTTTGTGTGAAGATCAATCAGTCAACATGTGTCTTCATTGTCATCATTAGAGCGGTTAAATAGATCTTCGGTGTGACTGCATTTGTTTTGTTGTTGTTGTTGTTGTTTTTCTTTTTTTGGAGTTTACTTTTTTCTTCGAGAGGTGAAACCCTGAATTAACTACGCATGTGTATGTTTCATCTTCCACTAAGTTCACGGACTACCGACAACTTCCTCCGGTCAAGCACCGTCTCTTTTTTTCCCGCGCTATCAGCTTACATCATTTCCGGTCTGCTCAAGTGCATAAGTAAACTTGTTGTTGTATTTGCAAAAGTTGTGGCAATATTTATATTTCCGATCAAACGCTTTTAGCGTGTGTAAACTTCTTCCGATAAATGAATATTGCTTGCGTGGGAAGAAAATATTAAACGTTCCTCAAAGGATCATGCTTTGATGACATAAGTAAATGTATCAGATATTGTTCAATTGTTCAGTAAAATTAAAAATTTGCTCATTATAAAAGCTAAGTTATGAATCTCTTGTCTTATTTTGTCAATTTGTGTTTCAAACGCTGAAATGAAGCTCTTTCATTTTGGACAACGATTCTGCATTAGGCTGATAGACTCGTAGCATGCGAATACAGCCGCCTCTCATCGCTCCGGGAGCGATGAGAGGCGGCTGAATTCGCAGGCTAATAGACTCACTCTACTAATAAAAAAAAGCATCGAAGTTGAAATTGAAAACTAAAATAGGACTAAAATATACGTTGACTCCTTATCATCTTTACTCCCTTCAGAATTTATCATAACATAACAGATTATACATGACGCACAGCTTCACTGAATGAGGCTACAACTGTATATGCTTCTCTGATCAGTAACATGTAGATAAATTGAATCTCAACATGCCTCTCTGCAGTCGTAAGAGACAGTAATAGTTCAAACAAAACCAGATTATAGCATTTGCTATCCATTCATTCGTGGAACAGGAATTTATCCAAAATGCCCGTAATCAGTTTCTTTGGCGTCTCTGCTTTGGATAGATGAACGATTGTGGAAAACAATCGATCCCGTTGAACAGTCAGTCATATTTAATAGAAGCATTTTCCGCTGTCAATAAAAAATATTGGTCTCATTTTCTTCACTGTTAAATGCCAGTTGGCAAGCCCGCCTTCCATAATTTAAAGAACTTGAAATGATCCATTCAGCTCTCTTGCCACCCGTTGTTTCTAACGTAGTAACGTAGCTAAGGCGTAATTTGACCAATCAGAGCACGAGTAAAGTGGCTTTTAGACCTATCACGCGTCCATGTTGCTTCCGGGCAAAATTCATGTAAATTTGATTCTGTCTTGCGGGTGTTACGATGCGCTTCAGCAAATTTCGCGGAAAGCATACTCTGTCATGTTTTGGCGGTGTAACACAGCGCAACAGGAACAGAAAATTCGCTTTAAGACGTTTTGTCGGAAGCCTTGACGTGGTAAGCGCAGTCGATCAGCGAAGTCTTGTTTTTTGTCCGGCGGTTGCGTCACAATCCTGTCAGCTATCGCTGAAAATTTCATTCTTAGTTATTGCCCATTCTTCTTCCGAATGCTCCAAATGCCTGGCCTTTGTTCAGTTTTCTATAGAAAACAACTTGGAGTATGTTGCAAAATAATTAAGGTTATGAAGTAAAAATGCGGCGTGGTTAATCGATTTATTTGTTTCTGGTCTTTCAGGGTAGCGGTTTGAATACATGGTAATATTAATCACACGGCAGGAACAAGTTTATAGTTTTGCCTCAAAAGAGACAGCGGCATGAGTGTCGTGTTTCATCAGGCCGTATTAGAGGGCGATACGACTAAAGTGAAGTTTATACTCAAGTATGGACAAGGAATACGAGTAAATCAGCCGAATAAATATGGACTCACAGCTCTTCAGCAAGCTTGTATTGACGGCAACCTAACCTTGGCTAATTTTCTTTTGGAGTGCGGCGCAGATTTGAAAGTTGTAGACTCTCAAGGTCGATCAGCGCTCCATCTTGCCTCTGAAGAAGGTCATTTGGATCTCGTCAGCTTACTTGTAAACTCGGCTTGTGCTGATGTGAATGTTAGGGATAGCTTAGGCCGGAAAGCGGTCGATGTTGCCAAGAATGAGCAAGTGAGAGCGTTGCTTTCACAAGCGATGCTCTCCGAGAGTTTCAAACAGAAATGCTGTGTGGGCCAAGGATGGGATCACGACAGCTATGGCTTTAAAAACGTTCCGGGTTGGCGTTATTCTATATCAAGTACATCAACAGATTCTGGGGTGTCCGAAGATTCCAGCTTTAGCCATGATAGTGGTTTAGACTCTAGATACCCAAGTAGATTCCACAAAACCACAAGTTGTAATAATTATGATCAAAGCGCGGATTGTTACGCTACAGATTCTAATCGTAACCAAAGCGTAGCCGATCACGAGGAGGTTGTGTTCGCCCGGCGAGTTGAGCCTATTGCTCGACACGCAACGGTAATGAAAAGTAACTCATTCGCTGGAACACAACATGAATACAGCGAAAAATTAGACACCGTCAGTACTCTGGGTGACGAAACGGCGATGGATGCGGCGAGGTATCGCAGGCAACAGAAAAATCGCCGAGATCCTAGAAGACGCAAAACCGTAACCTTTGGTGAGAACGAGTCATATTATATTTCCCCACGCGAAGAACAATGGTATCCTAACACACATTCGCTAAACCGTCCGCCAATTTCGAGCAGTAATAGACATTTATTACCAGAAAGATGGGGAACCTCAAGTATCGCTTGTGACACCACGCGACACTCAAACCAAGACAAAAGTATGTCTGCCGAGAAACAGGAAAACGGTTCGCGAAGAGAGGGGAAGTCTAAAAGACACATTCTACCGGGCTTTTTAGATAAATACGTACATTAGGTATGGTTTACTAGAAATAGTTTTCGATGCATAAATTACATATTTAGCGTCCTTAAGTTGAAATTTATACCATCTTCACTATTGTTGTAGAAAATCATAAGTGTGAAAAAAGCACCCGACAAGTATTTAACCGTGAGAAAGTACCAATTTTATTGTTTGTCTTTTTGGGAGGTTGTTTTAAATAAAGTTCGTAGTATATTTTCCTCGGTCAGATTGTAAATCGTTGAACTAAATTTTGATATTTTCCAATTCCATTTTCGGAATTTTGAATATTCTAGCATATCTATTTATGTGCGATGATGTGTACCGCCGTAGGCAGCTGCGTGCACTTGGCACGCTCTGACAATTGCATTCGGATTTGTTAGTTTTGAAAGATATTTAATCCCTCAATTGTGATGTAGTTATTGTATATGAGTCGTTCCCATTTTGGGTTTTCTCCTAGCTACAAAAATAACATTATCAGTGATTTTAAAATATTAATTATTTAACCAAACCTCCTTCAGTGTATATTTTTATGTGGTGTAAAGAAAATTTTGATATCCTTCCCTAATTGAAAATTTCGTTAGCATGTGCGGTAACTTTGGAACTGATTACACGTTGGTGAAACTGTTTCAAAACCATTGAATATGTATATAGCAGCCCTTCGGTAAGATGATCTGTGTTAATCTTCAGGCAAAGTTGAAATAAAAAACCTGATTTTCAAGGGAAAAAGAATTTCTTTTTATTCCACGGACACTCCGCCTGAGGATCCATGGTCCAAGAACGACTTCTTTCGCCATATTAGTTCGGCTTTCTGACATTCAGCACAACAATGTCGCGTAGTGGCATCTCAGTTTTATATATTAAGACAAATCTTGGACATTTTCAGTGAAATTTAGCCCCATTTTATTGAGCGAAAGCGGAAGCCCAATCTCGTTAAAAAAGTGCCGTTCGTTAGAATCCATGACAGAATTTTCCATATTTGTTTGCGGTACCTATGGTTGGGTTTCAAAAAAAGGAAACACTGACCTTTACTGGCAAAGCCGTAAAAGGACTGATTAAAACTATTTTCTTTTATATCTTTATAGTTTCATTCTTTTCGTCGTTGCCTAAGATTATAAGATTATTCACAGTGACAATATGGCCGGCTTCTATCGATATAATTCACCAAACAAAGTTCGGCAAAACGCTTTATTCCTTTGATTTTAGAGAGAGCAATTAACGTGGGTACCGCGATCTAAAGCCGTCGTGTATTACCTATTTCTTTTACAATGCCGCTTGTTTTTATTATCACATCAGTCTTTTAAAAGGCAATACTTTTCCCAAACATATGTATTTCCATTCTAGGCAAACGAAATATATGCTTCACAGCGATGGTCGTATTGTCGGGAGGCATCCACCGACTCACATGCAAACTACAGAACCACACATGTCTACCCTACGGATACTTCACCCGATGAGCAAAGGTCTTCAACAGCTTTTTGCAGGATTCAGAGTGCAAGGCCCAATTTTCTCACGAGCTGCAATCTATGTTTGCTTCACTTGGTTTCCGGTCTTTTATACAAAGTAATTTGCAAAACAAAAGCTTCTATTTTGATTTAATCACTGAAGTAAATAGTTCTTTTAGCCTTTAATCTACCGACAAAAAACAATTAACAAGAACAACCTCTGCATGGGGATTACACACACCATTGTACTGAAGGAGTGATGTTGGCTCGAAGCTCCTTTCGTCCATATTATGTTATGTCGACGATATGTACCGCACATATGACAACCACGCGCCTCAGCTTTAGGGGAGGTGCAGTTCTGCAGGAACCTCCTAAAATGTTTTTATTCCAATCTCTGATCAACACATTACACTTATTTTCCTCAGTTCCTCTTACAACCAGCAATGCAAGTCCCAGACAGTCAGCTGTAGTCCTCTCGGTGATGACGATACAGATTACAGTGATTGAGATTGGTTTGGCGGAATCCGGTCCCGCATCCCACGCTTCAAGCGGTCATTAAAATCACGGCCAGTAGAATGGTGGTCTTGCACTAGGCTCAATTCCCAGCTCCTGTATGGGGAAAGAATACTACGGACTTACATACGTACATACATGCGTTATTGAACACTTCCCCAAAAGGGCTTTTCAGCGTCAATTACAAAAAGGAAATTCAAAACATATACAAATTATTAAAACACAATTTCAAATTATTTAAAATATCACTCCTCCCTCTTAAATTTATTTAAGAGTACCCTTCTAAGCTTATTCCTAAAACTATTAACATCAATGCATAACTTAACATTATTATCTAAATTATTCCTAAGTTTTCTGACCTGTAGTAGACCTAAATAAAGGGATATTTAGCATCTGTGAGATTCTGGTTTTCCGGTTGCTTACAGTACCACGTGTAATTAATTAATCACTAAGATACGCAGGGGCTAATTTCGACATGCATTTAACAGCTAATACAGCATCTCTGAGGTACAATTGGTCTTCGACGGGTAACCAATTTATCGACTTAAGTATAGGTGTAACGTAATCGTACTTACGCTTATTAGCAACGATACGTGCGGAAATCCAGCCTACCTTACGCATTCATTGGGACCTTCATAGCCAACACGACAGAGAACACCTGTTGGGTCCTCAACCGAGAAGACACTGAGAATAAGGGTTGGTTGTTCGAGAACTTTGGGACAGCTAAAACAAAGAGAAATGTCCGAGAATCAAAATGCGCTTTCTCCAAACAGCAATCTCTTTCCCAGGCCTTCATTTAATTTCAAGCAAAATGAAAGTGAGAAACTATCTCGTCCCCAGGGTGCTTTTCCCTCCCACATTTGAAGGGAAAAGCGCCCTGGGGACGAGGTTGAGTGAGAGGCCCTGGTAACAAGGTTGGCCCATTTGTGGCTCATCTGTGGCATACTAAAGAAATAGCGTGCGCTTGGCAGTAGGACCGCTGATAAGACTCTTGCACGAGATTCAGTTAGTGGAGTATTTGTCACCTGTTGCGTATTTGTTCCTCGATGTACTTTCATCAGCCTTTCATAAATCGTTCCTAATTATAGTCAGCACATCATGCAAACGCAGGTTGATTCATCTCGTATATGCGACAGCGGAAGTGAAGAGCCCGTGGGCTCCAGCGGAAATATATTTCTGTAGCGTACAGGTTTACTAGCTATTCTTACTGCGTGGTGAGACTAAGAATAAAATAATAGCTTTATCCAGTCGAAGGTTTTCTTCACAAAAATCGATCTCGTTTGAATATAAAACAAGACAAGTGCCTCGTCTTGCCTCGTGCTAGTTATGCCGGCCCTGTACGGTTGCCGAATATATGAAGGGTTCAAAACCTCTAGGAGGGCTTTATAACAAAGGTGTTTGAGGCATTTGTCAATAATTTACTGACTCACATAAAAGCTCCTCTGCTGTTTGAAACAAAAGGCCATTATCAAATAATTATTCTTTAAAATCCGATAAAATATAAACTACTTATTAGCCTTCAGTGCGGCGTCTTAATTGCAATACTAGTGATGTGAATGTGAGACTGGAATTTCTCTTAAGAATCAGATAACACCGGATTGGTCAACAGTCGCTCAGTAAGGCTGATCTCTTATTAATAACTTATATTTTATTTATTGGTGGACGCAGTACTTTGCGTTGAGTTACTATAGCACCTCGGTTAAATTCCTGCAAATAACAACCACTTACTGACTATATCTGAATTTGAGTTTAAATTTTAGGAAAAAGTTTACTCAACTGAAACAAACTGAAACACTTTTAAAATCCGATTTTTATCTAATCAGAATTGAGTAGCCAAATTCGTATGATCAGCTCTTCTAACTGAGTTCTGTCCTCAGCTGGATTCATTGAGAAAATGGCGACATCTCGGGATGTGTACTCTGTAGATGACAACTTTTTAATTGGTGATGATTACCTTACGGACCGTCTCCGACGAGAAGCGAGACAACTACATCTCAGCAAATTTTCGAGGACTCGTCGCGAGGCGCACTTCACCAGGTACAGAAACTCGTTTTTGAAGTGCGACTTAGAACAAACAAATGATCGAATTGAACAAGGAAGAAAACTTAGGCTGGCCGAACTGGAGCGATCACGCGCTGCTTTAATGAAACAAAAAAAAGGTAGGAAAAAAATTCGACGCGAAAGTCGCGATTTATTTATGGAAAACAAAACAAAAGGGAATCCATTAAATACTGGGTCTGGAGATAAAAACATGGATGTACAAGATGAAAAACGCCGGAGTGGCTTCACGATTATTTCTCCAAGTCGATCACGAGGCCCATCGGTGGGGGAAAACCACAAGACAGAGGAAAGACATGATCATTTGACATCGGTGACCAAGCCAGCACTTCAAGTAACATTGTCTATGAGTTCTCGCGATGATCGACGAAGTTCAGATGAAAGAAAAGTTTCCGTGAAAGAGCATACAAAACAAACAAAGAATCCAAGCGACATTGTGTTGGCTGAGAGCAGAGAAAACAAAAGAGGAGTTCATGGAATTCAAGGCTATAATGGTATACGACAGAATAAGAGACTCAGTGCGGTAAATTCGAGGTCTTCGTGGTCGTCGGAACTGGCGGGAGCAAGAAACAAGAACAAGAAACCCAGTGTTGAAGTTTCGAGTCCTGCCCAGGCGTCATCAGTTGCTGGAGACTACATTGTGCTGGGAAACCACGACAAAATGCCAACAGTAGCGGGAAAACAGGAGATCCAACTCACTGTTGACTCTATGAATCTGTCACGGGCCTCATCTGTGGCAGGAAAACGTCATTTGCGTGCCAAACAGGACAAAACGCCGTCTAGGATTCCGTCACGAATGTCACCAGTGACGGGAAAAGATGAGTTGCTGGGAACTAAGGAGGAACAGGTCAGTGGTAAAGTATCGCGGGTTTCATCCGAGGCGGGAAAGCAGAATGCGGCGAGAAAGCATATGCACGCGACAAGCACAATGCCGAAACTCCTAGTAAGGGGGTCAATTGCTACAAGCACGTATAGGCGGAATTCATTTGGGAGCAATCTTGTAGAAATCGAGAAGGCCGATGAACAAAGGAAGAACTCGCTTGCCAATAGCGCAAAGAGTTTGAGCGACTTTGGACCAAGCCGTGCCGAGAAAACTGCAGAAACTCATCATGAGAATGAATCCGCCGAAGGAGCTAAAGAGTCAAAAAGCAGAATCTATTCTGCTGCTCTGTCCGAACCAAGTTTGGAAGCCACATCCCAGATTTCTTGCACGAGCCGACGCACAGTTACTTCAGCATTAACAGAATTACAAGAAGCAAGCACGAACAACTTGAATGCACAAACTCGATCAGCGCACGAGAGGTGGATTTGGAGGGAGTTCGATAAAATCATGAAGGGTTTTTCCAATATTCTGCATATTGAACACAAATCTGTAAACTTGAAGAATACTAATACTAAGAGTGAAGGAGTTGTGGAAAAGGACACGAAACCGCCAAATACCCAACACAACCCAATGGCTCCACTATATTTTCGGTTTGGCATTTCTGACAGAATAGTTTTTCGCTGTTAGTTGCTTTTTGTTCGTTACGAACAGTCTTACATTTTTCCATTCCCGAAATCATGAGGTAATTTTAACACGAGGCTAAAACCAGCCTTGTAATGACTTTATTGAGCGCTGGAACATTGGGCCTATGTCTCCTGGCAAACGTTGCCAGACGCGCGGGAAAATAAGGTCTCTGCATCGAGCGAGAGAAAAGTCGCGCAAGCCGCGAGACGACGATTTGAGTCTCCGCCAACAAGTGGTGTTTACAGCACATCGGCTTTTTGCATTATTGGAAGGGTACTAGAACTCCAGTCGCGTTCAATACGATGGTGTGGGATGGGGATACACGCCTACTAAACCTCAGGTATAATGTTGTTATAATAAATGAGACACTGGTTCATTTTGGCATTGAAAAAATCAGCGGCTAGACTGCCAGGATTTTTACATCTTTAAGTGAAGATAAAAGAAATCTTTGTGCTGGGAGAAACGTAATTCCAAAAACGCGTAGCAAGTACTGCCTGTCACGTCTAGTAAAGTGTTAAACAGTAACAACAAACTTACTAATTATTAGACAACTTGGCATTTGTTCTGCGCAAACACTTAATTTTATCTTGGTGAACACGGATGAGTAATCGACAAAAGCAATCTTGAGAAGCAATTTGTGTTCGTTAAACTACATGCAATTCGACCAAATTTTCATGAGAACTGTATTATTTTTAATGTATTACAATCTGCCTTCTGCATCTTTCCTTTTATGCTATTTTCTTTTTCATTACAACCAACTAAGATTGCAGTTTGGAGACCGTAAACCTTCGGCAGTTTAGTCGGTTAGCTAGTTTGCCAGAAACTGCGAATTTTATAAGAAGCGGTTCCAAAATGTGAAGGACAGGGAAGGTGGTGGATAGTTATCTAAATCCGAAAGTAATAAGCCTTAACGGGAACGATCAATGATATTTCTAAGCAGCACTAGTAATTCGGGCGCCATATTGGACGAGTTAGTGGAAGATCTGGGACGAGTGTGGCGACCGGATTTGCCGGGCTACGAGCTCGCGCGTATACAAACCTACCGCCTGCAGGCAGGCTAGTTCGGAAAAGGTATGAGATTCTCCAATTTTTCCGACAGTGCTTAACGTCCGTTGCGTTCCACTGGATAGGGGTAACGAATGCTCTGAGGATGAGAACCGAAGATGCGGCATGTGCAGAAGTCGCATTTATTCAAATCTGTAGAATGGAATTGTTTTAAACGTCAACAGGAGCCCTATAAATAAATTTATTAATGAATTAATTCGGCACATGTGAAAATGCGATGTTTGAAAGCGGCCTTAGAAGAAGAAAGAGACTGCTTACAGTCTTAGTTTGGAGGAAGATACTCCTTCCCACAGGTAGTCCATACCCTAGTAACAAATAAATTAGACACAGTGTTCTCAGACAAGCGGCTTGTGAATTGATTATAAACAGATCATACGCTTTGTAGTAAACAATAAACGTTGTCAACCAATAATGGTTAATAATTCATTCACGCGTTAAACCATCTTTGTCTCTCGGAGCTCGCAAGTTGTGAGAGCGATTATAAACAAAAGCTTTGAGCAAGTTTCTTTTGCGTTTTCCCTTGTGTTGTACAGTCATTCTGCTTTATACACATATACACAAACGAACCGGTGGTGCTGGTGACTATGGATCAATATAGTGTGGTATTAATTACTGGAGTTTAAATATTAACAATTCAATTCAAGTTTGGAGAGCGAAACATGAACTTGAATCAAGGACGTTTAGAAGCCTCGCTACTACCTACACGAACGGCGAACATATCTCGAGCAAAATCTGAGCCTTTTAGATCCCGTAAAACACGGTCCTTGCGGGATTCGTCGACAAATTCCACGGACTCCAGACGCATTAAATCATGCCGTTCGGAGATTGACATGTTGCTGATGAGCGAGCAGAACAGGGAAAAACTTATCGAGGCTTTTCTACCCGACCTGCGAAAGAACCACACACGGATGGGTTACTTACATCGTGTACTGCCTTTCAATCTAAACCAGGAGAAGTTAAAGACAGTTCAGATCCGCGCCAAAACTGCGTCTTACAATAGAGATCTTCGCGAGCATTCTGACATTTCATTAGGCTGTGGGAGAAAGGCTGCTAACAGCACAACTCCGCGGCCACGTTGGGCTGTTAAGCCTCTGCCAATTAATTCGGCAAATGATACACTATTTCCCGATGTACCTCCTCAAATGATTGCGTTTGTGAAACGACAACAGTGGAATTACAGTGACGGCAGAATATTTCTTGACAGACCCCTGCCCAAGAGGTCAACTGACAAGTGAATTTGTGAATTAACACCGACTCGTATTTCCTTGTACAATATATTTTTACAAAGTGTCCAATGAACTGGAGGAGATACATTGTCTTGATTACTCGATGGATAATTGTAGCATAGAAGATGAGGAGAGGTGGAACATGTTTGCTACCAAGTGCTATAGAACTGCATCTTGGAGATGAAGGAATGTTTCAACAAGCGGAAGAATATGTCAGTGAATCAATATCATACTTAAGTTCTCTCGGGCCCGGCCTGTAAAGACAACACGGAAGCTTTCAGAACTTAAATATTTTAAGTTTTCCATATAAAAATATACTGCTTTAGCCAACACAATCTGAAAATGCTGATGATATTAAATCACCAGTTTTCGGAACCAATGTTCACTGTTATTTAATATTTTTCTCTTGCATTCATGACTTGTCAATTCAAACTCAATTACCCAGCACAAATCAAACACAAACCTCGGAACCGTACAATATGCAGAATATGTTCCATCAAGTTGATGAACTTTTTACCTAAGATCTTGAATACTTTTGTTTCAAGTCTCGTCTGATCTATATACCAACCTCGTTCCCAGGACCTTTCCCTTCGCTTTGGGGGTGGAGGAAAGGTCCTGGGAACGAGGTTGCTAAACATACTACTAGGGGAGTCTCGCCGACCTAAGGCGGTAAATTGACATCTAGTTACTACTTTCGTAGACGCTTTTATAAACCTTTTTTTCTTGCCGTCTTTTCTTCGGATAATGTAGGGTTTTTTTTTGTGGCGAAACTGAGTGGTCCTGAGTTACCGAGGCTTCAGAGGTCAGGGGCTATAGTGCTGAGTACAAAATAATTTTACACAGTGACATTCCCCGAAAAGGTTGGTTTTATTCGCTATGTTTTCGGTGTAATTAATTTTTGCGCCAAGACTAAAACTGATTTCGACTATACCGAACTTCGGCCCGAACGATATGGTGACGCCACACGTGGGACGTAGTACATGTCACGTGACCTAAATAAATTTGCATAAATGGCTACTATGGAACGTGAAGGCTCTGTTCATGATATCATGTACTGAAGAAAGGGAATGAAATAATGAGGTAACGCCTCAGAAACATTCTTTTCTTTTGAGCCTAGTTCAACAGGATTTGAATCACTATCACGAAGCTATTCACGCCGGGGTTTTTGAAATCTTACGAAGCTTGATCATGAGTTACAAAGGGAGGCTTCTCCTTCTACGCTCGAAACAGGAAGTTGAAGCGTAGATGGTTACTCGTGTGAGTCAGCAGACTGAATGAGAGCAAGGACGTGACATAAAAACACAAATGTGATCGCAAGAACACGTTCGCTGTTTAGTCAAGTCTCCACGGGTCACTAAGTATAAGTATCGAAGTAAATGGTTCAGTGTAATTTCAATTAAAATACCGCTTAGAAATGTCTCCGACATATCTTTGAATTTTTATTGCTTAAAAATATCGTTTTACTCAATTAAGATCATAAGCCTTTCCCACGATTCTGCCAAGATTTTTTGTGATAACGTTCCCTGACCCTTGCAATTGAACGGAAACTATTTTCATGCATTCTTGCATGTCACTCTTGACAAAGGTATCACTCAGTGACAGGGTCTCAATGCGAGAGAACTGAATGACTGAATCGATTCTTCCGACTGCCTTTAGCAAACAGTGGAAACACTTAACATTATTTCGACAATTTTGAAAATGAAATGTTTTTAAATTGTATGAGGTTTGAGTTAACCCTCAGTTAAATCTTGGTACTGAAAAGGGACTTTAATAAATGCGGTTCCTTTCTTTTGAAAATCGTTTGGGAATGCCATTAAAAAGACAAACAATGTTATTGTATAAATACTATAGCTGGACTGAATTAGTTAAGTATACAAAGAGCAAATTTCAGTTTACACATATCTAACAGTCTGCCTTAGGGGCTTAAGAGGCTCTACACTTTATATATTAAACGGATATTATTTTTCAATTATAGACATCTCGGTAAATTTTCTCAAGTTACATGATGTTAAAGTCAATTTTTAGTCTGAACTATTATACTTTTTCTGAGCGGATACTTAATTTGGGATCTTGATAAAAATTCTCTTTCCTCCCTCGATCATTTTAGCGTGTGTAAGGAATTCTATCTGATACAATTGTTCTTGAGTTTCTTCGGTGCTTGCCATCGCGTGCAGTTTTTGTCTCGCTCAAACATTGCTCAAGTTTCATAAACCTGGGATCTTCGAGGCAATTTTGCGATTTTTCCCTTGATACCCTAAGCATTTCTGGCAAAGAGGGCTGTTTTCGAAGAGGCTTCTTCTTTACAGACGAAATTTCTCTCAATACTACTTCGTTATTGTTTATAGGGGGTAATTGATTTGCATTCAATCCCTTTGCTTGCATCTCAGGTATTCCAGAGGTTTTTCGGTGGCGTCCTGTTGTCCGACCATATTCCTGTATAGTCGGTCTTTTTTGCACTGCTATCCTAACAAGCGTTATTGCTTTTTCCCAGCGTCCTTTGGCTTTATTCCTTGTCCCTGCTTCTCCACCCTGACTTGATCGGGTTTCCTCTATATTTTGGGCCACTACGTTCGACCTGCGCCTCGAGTCTATTGGTGGTAAACTTTGGTCACTGGCTTGAGAATGTTTACTTTCCGTGCTCAATGTCCGAGGTCTCTCCTCTGAAGCCGAAACCTGTTTAGTTGCAAACTCTAACTGCCTGTATGTCATGTACCTATCCTGCCGGAATTGGTGCTTTGACAAAGCATCCAGTCTGGTGTTCAAAGCACGGTCCTCGTACGCGTTCTCCTTTAAAATAGCGTTTCCAACTTTGTTTCTTAACCTCATTTCGCCGGTTTTACTGATTCGAATTAGCGGGTATCGCGAAGAACTGACACTCATGGTTCCTGAAACGTCCTTTAACCGCTTAAAAATCAGCTCCAACTAATCTATGACGCCGTGCGTGTGTGAGTCAAAATCCTTTCCACAGACCTAACAAACCACTTCGCCGAAATCTTCAAATGCCATCCCGCATTAGTGAATGCGACTGACAAATTGCTCTCTTTTGTTGCTCTGTTACGAAACCCAATCCTCCGGCTTTGAAGTTCAATGTTGCATAGACAGAACTCTTGACCGCATCAGTCCACTGAAGCGTTGTTGAAATTTTTACATTTCCTGTGATGACAAAATGTCCGGCGATCGATCTGAGCGATGCTTGAGAACTTCTAAGTGATGACCAAAGCTCTGATAAAACACGCTTCCGCCGAGTTGTTTGCCTTGGTCTTCGTTTTGAATATAAACATAAGTTCATAATTTACATTTTTAAAGCTGTTTTTGTCATAGCAGGTCTCAGGAGAATAATTGATTAACATTGGCATGAATTATTAAATATGTCACTTAACCTGTTTTCTTGCGTCTCTTCACAAATTTGAATTTTAAGGATAGAGTTAAAATAACTTGGTGTTTAGTTTCTGGTCCTTCAGAAACTCTCTAGTCGTATAAAAAAATTTCTCGACCTTCATTTGTGTTTAAGTACTAGGTGCGAAATTTTCATTAACACTCATTTAACACCTCCACAAACTGTTTATTTTGTGAAGACTTATGAAGGTGACCGCTTCTTTGAGGTAGCACTTTTGGGTATCAAACTTCGTGCTGGAATTCAGTCGAAGTCTTGAGAAACAGACTGAAAAATCCAACAGAGCGGGCGTATGGCTGGCGAGAGATGTATGTGATCAAGACATAATGAACGAGAGTGTTTCATCTGTGGGGAGAGGGGTGAGGTCAGAGTTGTAGCGGCATAAGGGAATCGAGGAGTGGCAGAGAAGAGAGGGAGAGCTTGGAGTAGGGTTTGTGGTGGCAAGCGCCTGCATTGGTTCACTGTCTGTCCGAGGATTAGTTCAAAGACAAATGCTGAAAACAAATAAACGATTTTCCCCAGATGTAAGTCACTGAGACATGAAAATCTGCTGACAGTTATAATCCCGAACTCACTGAACACCGCATAGAGGACTAGGAAGTATTCTTTAAAAGTAAATTCAAACTGGGGTCTCTAGAGCATGATCGGCTTAAGTTGCCACCGATTCTGCTCTTAGACAATGATATATCTTTTTTCTCTCGCTTCTTTGAAGTCTGCCATCTTGTGTACATATATTATCCATCCATGACGAGAATTTCCGTTTAGCAAAACAAACAGCTTTTAGATGGAACAAATAATCCAGCACGCGAGACCCATTAAAAAAATTAATAGGACTTCATTCACGCGCGGTTTAGATCGCCGCCAAACATTTATTTTTTCTCCACTCGTTCATATTAGATGTCTTTTTTGTACAAGTCGGTAGCAATTTCTTTCCAAGCCACTAATCCCGATACAGTTTGTGTCGATTGTACAAGGTAGATTATCCGTGACGTAACTGGTGCTTCTGGCGACCATTCAGTACTTTTTGCCATGACAACTTCATCTCGACTTTATTTGGCGTTTAAGTCCGTTTGCGTTTGCGTCCGATTTCTTAGAGCTAAAAGGGAGGTGCGGAAAGATAAATTCAACACTACCAAACTAAACAGATAAACAGCGTTCGTTGAGTGTAACAAAAATTTTGCATGAAGTGTGTTCTTTGAAAGACTGCTCTGCAATCACCTACTGCCTGCTAGTTAGTACGGCTAAAGCCTTGCAGAACAGGCGCGGCCAACATGCCTCAAGAAACTGCTAAATATACTTCATGTTCAATAATCTTTTTTTCCGCAAACAGATATTGCATCTGTATTTCATGAGTGGTAAATAAGTGCACAAATGTTTACCTGATACCGTGGTATATACACTGATGTATTTGCATATGAAACTGGCACTGTTGTTGCCAAGCAAACAACTTTTGAGATTTGTCGCTCTACCATCCAATAACCGGACAATAAACACAATACAAAGTAAGCCACCGAACAAAGGCACATACACACCGCTGTTTGACGGTCTCATTAGAGTTTACCTGATCGTGCCGGTGATGAGATGGTTCTTTCTTGTCCTTCAACATCTCAGTTTGTCATCGTTCTGTAAAACTGTCAAACGTGATATTTTATACCGTGATTAATTTCAAGGTGATATTTGCGTCAGCGGTCTTCGGCCGCCAGTAGTTGGCATTGTTGAACACTGTTGGTGCATGGCTACGGAAAGCGTTTGACAGAAGAACACGTCCAGAGGGGAATACTGTGTGCACTGGTCTTCAATTTAGGTATTACTGGGAAACGATGCTTTCTGTTGGCACGGATTGAGATCATATCAATCGCTTCGCTGATTTCCGTCTCGGGGCAACTCACTCACGGTCAGTCAGTATTCGGCAACTGCAGAGCAAATTAATTTCTCCCAGTTGAAGTCATCAACGCAATTTTGAAATCGCGGTTTTGGAAGGTCTAACGCGTGGCTGCTGTTTCAAGGGTCGGAACGCATCAACACTTCAAACCCTGCGAGACTGACACGAAATGGATGTAACATCATCTTTTTCAAAGGACTTGCAAACGGAAAGGAAATCACATTGTTTACAGCGATTAAGAGACTGTTGGATTATCCAAGATCCCGCTAGTTGTTTTACAAACTGTGTTGTTTAATTACTGCTAAAATGGATTTTCAAACGGCTAGAAGAAACGCAGACGAACGACTTAATCAGGAACTCATTAGAATTCGCAATCTTCCGAAAAGAAGCAAATTTAAAGTGGCGAACAAGTACGGTTTGAAACATGCGAGTCACACTAACTCTGGTCTGTTGAAAGAACTAGAGATTAACTTAAGTGTGATTTCACGCGAACAGAGACGAGTTGCTAATGAATGCGACAAACGACAGAGAGACTTCAGAGAGTTACAAAAGAGATCACTCTCGAAATTTCTTCCGCCTTTGCCAAAGGAGGATGAGGTTGAAAAGACGGCATTTAAAAACAAAGTTGAGCCCGAGGGAATGATGAGGCAAGGTGCATCTGTTTTGCATCAAACACCGATGTGGCTGAAGGGATGTAAAGAGTCAGTCACGGAGTTGAAGAGAGAAATGCTATTAACTTTGACGGCTAAGAGTAAAGAGAAAACGTTTAAGATCATATCAGAAAACAACAGAAAAACGTCTATTGGAGCACCACTGCCTCCCTTGCATAACGTTGAAATAGACGAAACCTCGTGGATTACACAGCTCAATCGACGGCGTAAAAACGCTTATGCCGGGAGCTGCTTTCCGTTTTTGTTGGAGGAGGAGGAATCAGAAAAAGAGCAGGAACGTTTCCCCAGGGATAACTCAATCCAGGATAAAGTGTCAGAAAACTACAAAACCTTGTACAAAAGAACGTTCCGCGGAGTCACTTACGAAAAGGTTCTAAAAATGCCAGACCCAGCGAAAATTCCGCACTTAAATCCCAGGGATCCCAAGCTTTACCACGTTGTCATGAAAGTACGCGATAGGAACCGTAGAAAGATAACCCAGCTGCATAAACTGGATTCAGAGGTTGCTAGAAGAAATACTGTATTTACGAAACACTGGAAGTAAATGGTTTTCATTTGAAAACGCCCGTTCCACGATGCAGAAATGATGGGCGCGAAATGGCATGGATTTTTCAGGGAACTCAGCTACACGCTAAGATACATTCTTTGTGTTTGAATTTTTTTTCGCCGGTGTGTTGCGTTCGTTATTTATCATTTAGTCGGAATTGTGTGGCTATCAGAGAGATCATAAAAACGAGGGTTTGAATATGCACACATCAAGCCCGTCTATCATCAGGTGTGGACGAATTTTCTAAATGCAATTGTTTAAATCGTGATTATTGAGGGTTTGAGTTCCTGCACTGTACTGTTCCAACTTTGTCTATTGTGCAGCCCTTCCTGTGGTGCTATTATATTTCAAATCCAAGCGAATTCGGATGTAAAATTGCTTTCAGTTGAGTTGTCACTCAGGAGCTGTGCGCGGTGACTGTCGGATTAAAGAGGATTCAAAATACTTGACAGAATCAATTCAAATTCGTTCTTTTTCCCTTTATCCTGTTAAGTCTAAGGACGATTTGTGGCGCCTGTGAAATCAATTATTCAAAAATTTCAACATCCTGTTTACTTTTTAGAAAGAGGTCAGAAATCAAGGAAAACTATAAAATTCCGTGAGGGGAGGATAGTTGAAAATTTTTAAAATTAAAACTTAAACTAAATCTTAGCTTTTTCAAGTTGTGACTAAAAACTTCAAGAAGGTAAAAAAGTAAAGAACTCGTCCGAGAAGAATGAAAGAATCGAACTTGATATCTTTGATTATAAGGAAACCAGAGAGGAATTACCGGCCAGTTCTGTCTCAGGTTTTATTGAAACTATGAGTCAAACTCTTCATCATTGTTTAGTTAGAACCAGTGATGAAAGGCGGGCTCAGCCCCTAAAAGTCCGGTTGTTTTATTATGCAAATATTCAAATTTGATTAACATAAATCGTTTCATGTTAGCTAGCAAAAGAGGTTTGGATCGCTTTTTTTAGCTTGTTGAATATGCGTAACTGTAAACTTCATGAGCTGTGATTGAGACCAAAGCCCCTCTCAATTTCAAAATTGCAATGCGTAATATATGGTTGCAAGGCGGTGGACACGCGATGAAAAGAAGTGGGACCAAGTCCCGGTTCAAACCTGTCCGGGATAGCTGTATCGGTCCCAACAATTGATAACACTGTTCAAGACCTTCTTATGTCTGGATGGCGTCGCAAATTGCACGGAGCTTCTGGTACTGAAAAGACTTTATGACACCTTCTCTTATCTCGAGGAAACAGGAGTCAGACCTACCCTGCGGTCGAACAACAGAGTGGTATCATGTTAAGATTAACCTTTGGGAGATCAAGCCGCCTGTCCTCCAAACGTTTCAAAATCACAGTTACCGGAACGACGGTTTGCGGACGCCCATTTGGTGGCCACCTTTATTAAGTCCCGCCACACACACACCTCCTCCTTAACGACTCCGTTAATACGGATATACTTCATCCAAGCTATTTCTAACCTGCTACCAGTAACAACTGGGTATTACTATAATTGCGCAACATTTAGTTGTCCGAAACCAAAAAACCTGCTATTCTCTACCAAATCATTAGCTTACGTTCATTTTCGCGTTACAACTTGATAACCATGTGAAATAACCAAATTTTATGTTTTGTCGAGAACGTGATCGCAAGGAAGCAAAGTTTGTTTCTTTTTCCATGCTTTAACGCCGTTCATGGTTATTTAGTTCCTGGACAGTTCGTCAGCATTTTCCAAGTTAAACAAATTTCAGTAATTGCGAAAGAGATACACAAACGAGAAGTTATATTTTGAAATGACGTTTTTGCTGCCGTCGCCGTCGTCGCTGCTAAAACTCCCCATTATCTATAGCTGTGACGTACTTTGGTTCGGGTCACGTGGCACTCTTTGGATGCGCGATATTTCTTGCGTGAAGCTGTGCTGATTTTGAAATGTCTATCACAGCTGAAGTCGGACTCTGACGCTTCTCTTTCCCATGCAATATTTCATTGTGACTGCGATCTAAAGTCCTAATGAGAGCCAAGCACTTCCGTTCTTGTTGAGTTCTAAATCCTCTATATGTCGCCATATTGAAAACGGGAGTCACAAGGTTGTCGTTATTTCCCAGTAAATAAGACAGGTAGATACCCCGGTTGGCTCGTCGGTCCATCGAAGGAACGCTTCTAGGTTTTATATTGCTACAGTGCTCGTGAATCACCTTCCTTTGAACTTCTTCGGCTGAGTTTACCTTTGCCAATCGTAAAACTTCACGTGTTCCTGGCTTTTCTGCTTCATGCATATTCGTGTTAATTATGTTGTCTTGTTTGTCCTTGTAGCAAAGCCTGTGCGAAATTCGTTCCTCGTTTTCGTCAGCAACAGCTTGTTGATCTAATTTTAAACTTGAATTCATAGCTTTCGCACGTGTTTGTTCTGATCAGTGAAGGACTCTAAGTAAATCGTGTTTGTTCGCAAGTTGAAACGTTAACTGGATCATTGTTTGGCCGACTGGAATTAAGAGTACTCTTTGTTTGACATGTATTCAGCACCTTCGTCTATATTGTTATTTCTTTTGACTCATTTGATTGGTTGATTCACAATAATTAGCAATTAAAACCATATCCGCCGTCTAATTACGCTTTGTACAGTGCATTGAAGGTTTGGGGTCGTCATGCCTAAAATCTTAAACTCAATTTTTACGGAATATGATTTTTCATGTCGTAACCGTCCCGTTCTCCAAGGAAAACGTTTTTCAATCTGTCCCAATTTAATTTTTGTTATGGAAGAGAGTTTATGAATAATGATTAATAATAGCTTTAAACAAATTGATTCAGAGGATTAACTGAGAAACAAAGAAACTACTCTGTCACACAGCTGTCTTGTTCATCACTTTTTTGTGGATGGCAGGCCTGGTCTACAGCTTAAGCCACGTTTTTCGTTATCATTGAAAAGACTGACAACGATTTGACAAGGAGATATGCGTAATAAGTGCCCCAAAACATCTCTCAGACATATCATTAAGATTACTGATCCACTTATTATAAGAACCAGAACACAGAACATCTTAAACAAACAGAGAACATTAATAATTTATGTCATGGTTTCATCAATTTAGCCTGACGACAGAAACTTAAAATTGTTTGTGTGAAGTAGCATTGTACAGGAATTGATTTTCATCAACGCGTAAAACCAAGGCGCAAGTGCTTGCACCTCCTTGGTCGCTTTATTCTCCAACCAAGCTCACTTTGTTTACATTGAGAGTTTGATCTAATCGATTGAGTTTAATTAAGGGCTTAAGCCATTCTCGTTTTCATAACCATAATGTTCGCTTTATTCCACGCTCTACCCGTGATGCACACTGTATGTCAATCAGTTTTGAACGCTTCCTCAGTACGAGCAACAGGATGAATAAAATGGTGTTTTTTAGCACTTTTCAGTCCGCGGGTTACTACTTTCAAAATTCTACCAACAGAGCGAATTAGGTTTCCAGGTGAACAACCCTCTAGGGACACAAAAATATTAGCTGTGTGTTTACTCCCACAAACAGATTTCTCAAAATTGCCGGCCGGACTCACTTGGTTCATGAACTTACAATGAGGAGAGTACTGACAATGATGTGAGAATGTGCTACATACTTTTATACTCAAGAAAGGTGTCAGCATGGATCTTTCACAACTCTTACGACGCATGAATTCGTACAAATATTTTTCTGTTCAGTTTTCTTATCATGAGCAAACTTCCATCAGGCGTTTTATTGTGGGGGGTGAGCGCGAAAGATTGCAGATTCGACAAATTCGGAGCGGATGTAATCGGTTTTGCTCGCCGGCACTCAGTTAAAGTTGCAAGAAAGTATGAAAGTATGTGTAAACTGGCTGTGGACTTGTTTTACACTCTTTATTTTCGTGTCAAAACTTGTTTTTTGTGCTTTTCAGTCAACAAGTGCCTAAGAATTCCTGCAGTAACTTATAACATAATAAAGTATAACTGGCAGTCAATGCCACTAAGCCACTTTCCCAGGGCGCGCTTGTCGCGTTTTAGCGCCTGGCCTCTAATCTATAATCTACTACTTACTTACTGTCTTTACTGAGTCTCTCTTAACTTTGCATTACTTCTTCAATTTTTAGGACCGTTTTAATGTACAAGTTGTCAAAGAAGTGTCACGATTTTTATAATATGTATACTTGTGTTATACTTGCATCGACATAGCCCAAGTGGGTAACTAATTGAAATGTTTCTTATGTACAAACTATTGGTAAACATTTCGAGGAAGTTATCAAAGTTTTTGATTTACAATGCTAAAGTTTGTTAACTTTGGAAGCTTTAATCTCGAGGATTCTGGCTCTGCGCTGTTTTTGGATTCTTTGACGTCGCTTTTCGCAAGTCCAGTTTTGTCTTCCTCTACATTACAGTCTTTCAGCGCAGAACGCTCACATCCATTCACTCTGTTGTCATCGCCAAGTGCACGAAGTTCGTCGACCATCAACTCAGCATTGTTCCCTGTATTATACATGGCTTTATAAGTGTCATAGTTTGTAATACACGGGAGTCCACAAATCGGTGGGAACAGAGGCTTGTTGATGGTGTTAGCAAAGCGTGCCCTTGCTGCCGAAAGTTCTTCCTGGCGTTCGCTGAAGGGCCCAACGTCTCTCCACACACACATCTGTCGTTTTCTGTTCTTTTGTAAACGCTCGAATTTCTTAGGCTCGAATTTTCCATAAGAGATACAATCACAGAAACCATCATCTCTTTTCTTGTCCTTCATCTCAGTTGTTTCGTAGCGGTGGAGGTAGATTTTCAACTCAAAAGAATTGCGCTTTGTATCCGATATCACCTTTACAATGCACCATGCAGCGGTCAAACGCCTCTTGCGATGTCCATAAATGCTACCTTGTTCAAAGAACTACTCCCGTGTCTGATGCATGCATGGGTCCGGGTAACCTTTGATTATAGCTTTCTTTTCGCTGTGATATACAGAATCAACTGCAATTTGTTGAATTTCTAGCTTCTAGTTTCCTCGTCGTTTTGACCCAATTTGATCACTCAACCCACCGGATGCCAGTTTTAAACCGTTTCGCACAAATTTTGTCCCACGTTTCTGACTGACTACGTTTCAAACTTCCCTGATCGACTCCAAATAAACGCTTATCAAAGCCTGATCAACTTGGTATGGAAATTGTAAGTTCATAGAATCATCGAAAGGCTTAAGAGCGAAATAGAAGCAGTTAAAATGTTTGTTTGCTGTTCGGGTAACGTTGATTTACCATCAGTGCAAAGAACTCTTCCAGTCTTACATTTTCTTTTGTTCAACCTGCAATATGTATTCACAATACCCCTGCACGTTCGTGCAGCAAATGACGTATAACACTGCACGTCTGTGCATTTGTAGATTATATTAGTTTGTTTTGCGGTGTTTTTTTGTACTTGAATACATGGAGATAAAAAAGATTAAAAACCTCAATTGTCTAGCATGTGCCACAAGAGTTACAGCTAATCCTGTGTGATCTTTCAACCCAGACGTATCCATGGAAACGCAAACTTTAAATAAAAGTTGATCACACTCACTCAGTGTCGGCTTTAAACAGAAAACATGAAATAAGAAAAATAAAACTTAAATCTTGGCTAAAACGGAATCTATGATTTCGCTTGGTTCCGGTACAAGGAATAACAGACCAGTTAACTGCATTGTTTCTTCCATTTTTAATTGGGAAACATATCCCCAGGAAATGTGATGTTTTAATGGAATCATGCCAGTTTCCGTAAATTTTGATTTTTAAAACACATTCAACCAGTAAGCCTTGAAAAGATCGGAAAGAAATTTATTAAATAAAATATATTCCCAACGACGCTGTAGAAAAACTCAATTGTTTAGTTCAAAACTTGTGTTTTCTTTTGACGAATAAGAATTGCGGTAGACTTGTGAATTAAACAGAGTAATCATAACTGACCTAAATAGAAATTCTCCATTTGGTAATTCTGAGATGAAAACTAGCTTAATCATTTTCTGCTTCAGTCTCGTCTAAACATATTTTGCAGTGGTCTTATAAGTTTTGTCTTTGTCGTTGTTTTAATCGTGCTTTTAATTGTTTTCCATTTTCTGTGTTTCTTAGTAACGAAAACGTTTCTGGAAAGAACTCACAGACATTTGACAGACATTTTGAAGTTCAATTGTCGTAGCTTCAAAGCTCAATGATCGAGAAATCGAGGAGAAAATCACAGAGGTATTTTGCTCAGCTTGTCTTGTGGGTGAAAATGTTTATAATTTAATAAGCGTTTATTAATTCTTCTAAAAAATAAAGAAAAAAGTTTCCTACTGGGCTAATGTTTAGGTAATTTACCGAACAAAAATTCAGTTACTTTAAAAAATCCAAAATTAGTCATAGTTTCGGTGGGATTCATAGGTAGATGAGAATCTCCACAACCGAAAATTTCTTCCAAATCCCTACCGCCGTCTAAATATTCCGATAAGTGGAATTAAGATAGCTGTAGCGCAGCAGGCGCTAAAAGTTTAAAGCTTTTGTTCTCATGGAAACAGCGGCTTCAATTTCTGAATCAAATCAAGCTGTCAAAGAGTGTTTGCAATCACAGAGCAGTTTTCAAAATAAGAAATTCTGATAATTTAGAGATCGCCGATTGAGAACGATTTTTTCATATGTGTGTATGGCATTTGTGAACAGTGAGACGCCTGAGAAATTACAGGGAAAACGCGGCGAAACCTAGGAAGAAGGAGAGAGAGAGTAAATCTAGGCGAAAATAGCGCACTCCTGAGACGACAAGTTCAAAGTTTCAGCACTTAGTTAATTTGTCTCGTACCAGTGAAGAGGAGAAATTTCCAAGTTTTCAAAGATACCGAATCTGGTGTAGGATGCACGTTTCCTAACGAAATGCAACGGAACCAAACACGAGAAGTAAAGGAGGTTTCATGGTCGGAAACTGAGGCTAACAAATGTAATTTTGAGGCTGATCAAACGGCAACTCAAACTGAATTTCGAGGCTGTCGATCCAATTACCTTTATGACAGAAATCCATTACAGGATCCTCGGTTTACACGCCTGGTTGAGCAGCTTGTACCTTTACGGACCCAGCTACACGTGAAAAGAAAGAAAATGTTGGATTCTATCAGAAGAGGGTACGAAAAATGCCATGAGATTTGTTTTAAAGACATTTGCCTCAACGAGACGTGTCGTTTGGTGTTTAAGATAATGAACAAAGGAAATGGTGATTTCGACAAGGAGTAGTAAAAAGGACATGGTGTTAGATTCATTGTAAATAAAATTTCTTTTCTGAAGCAATTTTTTAAGGGGGAGTCTACGGCAATGAAAACGTCATTTCAAAATATTACTTCTCGATTTTCTAACTTTCCTATGTAAGGTTCTTCAGTGGGTTTTCAGCATATGTTCACAATAAGCAAACTTTATTTTCCTCTTTATATTACCATAAGGCTGCTTATGCTGCCAAGGAACACTGGTTGTAAAACCATTTAAAATCCGTTTGGTGTTAGTGATCGTAATAAATTTTGAAATCTTGGATCACGTGTGTCACCCGGAGAAGGCACGTTTGTCACACGTGTGTCACCCCGGAAAGATAAGTGAAATCTGCTGTCAGTGTCCATTGTAGTAGCGTTGGACACTTGATGACCTTTTCTGAGACTTCTTTTTTCCTCAGTTCGATCCACAGCTCTACAAATTTCATCGGATCTTTTCGTCAAACAGTTCTCAGACACTCTATGCATCGACGGTGTGATTGCCTTGAGCTTATTGGTAATGTCCTGGTTTGTCTTAAGAAAATGACTTCCAAGGTTTCTGTTTTCAGTTCCAAAATATTTTAACGAACCAAGAGAAGCTGCATTATTTGCAGGTTTATCCCGCATCCAGCGATTTCCATCATACTGTTTCATTTTCTCTAACAGCGAGAATTGATGAAACCTTTCTCTATATATTTTCAAGCATTGCTGTTTCCACTCTGCAAGTTCTACCTTATCTGCCTGTTTTGTTCTTGCGATACACTGCACTTTCCTTAGTCGCTCTTCCCTTAAATGATCTTCATTAGCTAGCTGTTTCAATTGTTCCGTCATCATTTCAAATGTAAGTCGTGACTGTTTTGAATAAGCACCAAGACGTAAAAGTTCAAGGATTATTGCGGCAGCTTGTTTGAACGATTTTATACGCTTTTTTCTTCGCCATATCGGTGCAACATATACTACGGGTTTCAAATCCGGTGACTCTGCCATACCAAAAGGTTGATAACAGAAACTGTCTTGCGATACGAGTGGTGTTTGGGCAACACGGCCCTTTATTCACTTTCATACGTGCACGGAATGACGCGGTAAGATATTGAATTGACTAATCTTTACTATATACTGTTACATAATCCCTCTTTGAATAATATAATAGACTATTATCACTTTAATACAAAGGTTTTACGTCCAGTTGCTATGGCAAATATTGGCATGTTTGATACTCGAACGCACGAAACAGTGGACTAAAATTAAATGAAGTAACTTCGACACAATACACATACTGAAGAGTTTATTTCTAATTTTAAGACGCCATTTCCGATTCATAGAACTACCACAGCCTTAAACTTAGAACCCGCCACTCTTAAATGACGCAGATAATTTACCTTGCTTTAGTTTATATATCTAATTTAACCAAGAACAGCCATTCTAATTAAAATGTCTTATTCACGTGTTGTTACAACTCAGATGACATCTGTTTGGTCATTTTTCTTTGAAATATAAATCTCATTTAAAAACGACTGCCATGATTTTGATGGCCTCACTTACGTCTCTCATTTTGTATTCTTTCTTTACGTGATTTGGCCGACATCCTGATTACCCCTCTGTTTATAGTACCAGGTACACTGCATGGTTTTATATCAAACACGCAAATTCCTTACCTCCAGTTTTAAGGGAGTTGGATAGTGGGAGAGTAAGTTTACATAGTTGCCATATCGGTAAATGTTCAAGGGAAAACGATCAAAATTTCTAGCTTTCTCAAGAGAAAAGTAACTCCAGAACAAACCTTTTAGGCGATGCACTCACTTCAGTATAAGTTGGGGAGGGATCTTATGAAGAAGGGGACAGGCCTACCCATGCATCTGCTGAGCTGATACGAGAAACCATCAATTGTAATAAAACAAAGTTTAAATTCGAATTCAAAACTGTTACTCCGCAAAAACTATGTCACCCACGAAAAAAAGAAACGGTTTCCTCGCTCCAGCCGCTACCAAATAAGTTCGCGGCTATTACTGTTGTCACGGAAAACGAGATCAATTGTCCACTGGATCACTTGGAAATTTCTCCGAACAAAAGCAGTAAGAATTGAAATGAAAAGTACTCAGCACACACAGTGGTTTTCAATTGAGTGTCGTAAAATCAAATATAAGATAATAAATCTAGCCAATCACAACAGAGTCACACAATGAGCCAATTAGAAAACCCACCTAAAATGCAGCGAAGTGTGAATGACGTCAGCAGAAAAGAATTCCTGGTTTGGATGAGCGTCAAATGAAAACCTAGCCTGCAGTGCAGGCGTATTTGGGACGAACGAGAGCACGTATTCCCGCATCGAGTATTTAGGCCGCCATCTTCGAGTAAGTAAACGGTAAGGGCTTGGGGCGAAGAAAAAATGCTAAGGGAGCTGGTCTGAGGTAGAAAAATTGGAGAGGGGGAGGGGGAGGGGAGGGGAAAAATACCCCCGCCGCCTCTGCCCCACCCCCCATTCGCCCTTTCTCACTCGTCCCAACTCTCCACGTTTTGCGAATCCAAAATGGCGGTTAAACACTCAAACGACGAGTAACTCTAAAACCACTTGCACTGCAGGATCAAGAAAACCTTAAAAAAGCCAAGCTAAGCGCGGCTCAGTGGAAAGAGGACAACTTGACGTTTGCTCTGGTTCCCCTGTGCTACGCCCTGTGACTGGCTGACAAAACCCACTCCATTTTTTTTTAACCACTGAGATGGAAAAACAAATCGAATATTGACTTGCTCGCTCGCATTTTCCCGCTTCGTATTCGCATTTGCTTCGGACTGTTTCGTTGCACGATTTGCGTCGCATGTGATTGGATTAGTTGACAATAATTTCCTTGGTTCTGATTCTGAATTGAAAGCTACTCTGATGTTAATGATCATGTTAAAATAGTGGTAATTATAGCAAGTGTACGTCGTTCTTATACAGTTTGACAAGGGACGAAGCCCTCTCATCCGACAACTGAATCAAAGGCTAGGGCCCCCAACTACCTCACGCGATCCATGTTAAAAATGGTTCAATTCTTTTTAGCTGTTTTGCAAGGTTAGGAATTTACTTTTCAAGCATTCCCACAATAGTCTAACTATTCCCAGGTCTATCGAAAATTAAGCTTAATTTGAGCAGCCAGTCGATCAGATATAAGCTCCCCTGTCCACAGAGCTCTATAGCACCTTTCCAGTAGCATGTTTAATTTGTCATTTGTGAGATTTTGTGTAAAATATTAGTTTTACGCTTAATTGCCTTTGACGGAAATAATATCTACCTACGTTTGTTGATTGTCATTTTCCGCATGTGTTGACAACGCCTAAGCCGAATACCAGAGTCCAGCTACTGGCCCGTGTATTGAATTTTTGTCGTTATAAATTGGTACCACGGTTTCTTTCCTTTTATTTCTGTTCTCAGTTAACCCACCTTTAGACACAGTAATTTCTGTTTCGACGGTAGCTTTGTTGCGAGTGATGTCCGAGCGAATACTAAAATTTGTTTTGTCCATAGGAGGAATGAGTGAAAGCAGCAGCCGCTGAAACCGGGGATCGTTCGTCGGCCGTATTGCACAACTACTGCCTCGGTATATCGGAGGTAAAGAAGTCACGTCAGTATCTCTTGGGGAGCTAAACTCTTCTTTAAGGCTTTTGAATGTCTGAGAGTTCGATTTTCTTTGTCGCGATTTTGCCGATGTATCGCTGTCTTTGTTGCCAAGAAGATGGATATCAACTTGCCCCGTACGTGAACTACAATATATTATTGTGGCTTGATCTGTGCTCGTTAATCTTAAAGAATGGTTAGTCAAATTCGTCATTGAATTCCTCTTCTTGGTAGCCAGACTTTCCCTTGTTGTTCTTAAGTCAGCTGTGCATTGATTCTCACGAACCTTCTCCCAAATGCTTTTCGTTTTTTCCGCCCTAAGATATGCTTCCATTTGAATCTCGTGAACTCGCTTTTGCTTTTTTCTTTGCTCTTCTTGAAAATTCCTTGTCAGAGTCACAATGTTGGTCCCCTTTTCTTCCTCATCAACAATGTTTGAAAACAAATCTGTAAGTGCCGGATTTATGCTTTGAAGAAATCTCACAATGATCATTTTATTGCGCACAAGTCTCCAACGTGTAACTTTTCTTGATTTCCCCCTTTCGATGCGTTTCTCTGGCGGCCAAATCGGAGAAATGTGCGAAATAAGAGGGAATAAGGAACCTTCTGTTTTTCCTAACTGTACTGCCGTTACATTTCTTTTCGTCTGCACGGCCATATTTCTTAATATACCGTTCTCTTCTCTTCGTGGGAGAGATTAATGTTCTTTCGTTTAGAGGCTATTGTTCAAAATCTAAGCGAAAACAAAAGCCCTATTAAAAACAGAGCTATTTGCAACCGCGCTGGTTAGGTTATGATGAATTAGCACTGTTTGATAACCAATGAACTTTTTAGTTAAGAGCAAACTTTTTTTGGGGTGTCAAGAGTCTTTCTTTAGAGTTACCGTATTAATTTAACACTTTAATCAGTGCACGTCAAGTGTAAATAGAGCCCAACGACAAAATGTAATCATTGGAGGAAATGTTACCGTAGTTTATTCTTTACGGCTGTTAAAGCAAATAAAATTTTTATAAATTCTTCTCAGTAGACATGTTGTCTTGAAGCTGTTTTTTATAACACAAACATGTGTATCACAAACATTTACGAACACACGGCCGACAAGAACTGCATACACAGACCACATTTCATAATGAATTCACGTTGTCAAGGAGCACACAAAATACTTAATACTTTGATCTCGGAAATACAAATATTGTTTCACTTTATTGCAAGCTTTAATATTTCATGGCTTTTCGTGCTCAACATGTCATTTATTTTTCTTTCAAACAGAACCCGAAGACTGACAACTTATTTACAATTGTTTATTTTGCGTAAATCCATTCATTTATTTTTTCTTTCTGAAAGTCCGCCACTGAGTATTTTTGGAAACAGCAATATCCTAAAATTAATTTTTCTAATTTGCGATTGATATTTTGGGTGTATCCCCGTAACAAGCATGGACTTGTGTCTTGAGTTGACGTATTTATCTATGCAAGGATAAATTTGAAAGAAACTATCTGCGAGTGCAAAATTAATCCTTAAAGCCCTGACATCAACATGCGTATTATCTTAAATGGTCTTCTTATATTTCGCATAGTACCAGCTTAGAGAATTTGGTTAAATATCAAAACAATTCATATTCGACGACATTTGCTTTATTCTCATAATCTGTATGTTTGTTGTGTGTGACACGGTAAAAAGAAATTATGGTCTGGTCATTGATAGCTATTGTTTGGGCTCAAAGGGTTTTTAAGAGCGTTAGCAAATTGGCCAAGTTTCTCTCGTTTTCTCGCTCCCCACCCCCTTTCCCTTTTAGCCTGCCACGCAGACTATTACGTAAATCATTTCGGTACAGTTTCCTCAGAATTCAGGGCCTCGAAAGACATGTCTAACTCTAAAGAAAGAGCCGTTGTTTCAGTCATGTGATCAGCTGCGGAATGTTCTTCACTTTTGTTTGATGAGTTCTGTTTTTCGGAAGGCTTGGAGTTACAATATTTTGGGCTGGCTAATGCCAGCCATCACCAGGTTTAATAAGAAAAATCGCGAATTAGGACTTCACGGGTTCGAACCCGGCGTTGAAGTCCTGAATTTTTTTTTTCAGGCTTCTTTACGCAATTGCATAAACTGCGTACACAACTGCGAGGTTCATCCTTTCATTTCCGCAGTTCATATAAGTTTCAGTATTTCATATGCATCACTCACTTACATGGTTTTTTAACTTAATAAACCGGATGAAGCTAAGGACTGGTATTGGCCAGCCGAAATATTGTAACTCCAAGCCTTTCCTCGTTGATTGATTAGTCTTTGTAATAGCCTTCGGACAATAATTTATGTCATTATTGTATTTTGACTGACCACGATCTATTCCTTGATCCGTGTTGAGCAAGCTTGGTGGTACACAGTTTTTGGTGTGGTTGTGAAGCCCATAAGAATATTTCTTAAAATTCAGTTTAATACAATATAAATTTAATAACGAATAAACCAGTTCAAGAATTGGGAGAGGGTTACTTTATTATCAGGACCATCTATTAAACTTCCGTTTCGGTAAAATATGTATTAAAACTACATCCCTAAGTATTTCAGAGAATTAAAAAAGTTACTCCCGTATAACTTCACCTGCCATTTGCCTTTGCTCAAATTTGCATCCAGCTAACGCAAGAAACAGTGGTTTTTTTCCTGTATTTTTCGTGTGTTCTTTTCTTTGAAAAAATCCGACGTTTTATTTTGTTTTCAAAAACTATTTTTGTCCCTAATAAACCGTAGATTAAAATTAAATAACAATTCTTAGTTTTCCGGTCTGTAATTAAAAAGATACGTTAAAGAGAAGTATGTATTGCATGCTTCCGCGTGCTGTGAATCTCTTTCTATTTCGTTCTACAAAGAAATACACACGACGTTTCTCAAATTATTACAAAACAATACTTTTCCCTAAAAGAAAAACCAAACCGCTGATTTTCCTTACTGTCCTATAGTGCTTTGTTACAAAACCTGTGGTGACAACAAAATTTCACAATAAAATGTGACGTCAAGAATTTCTGTGTCAAATAGGCTTGGAATTGCTTGAACGGGGCGCATGCGCTCTTTGCTCAAACATATTTACCATTACTGTAAACTTATCATACCTGTTTGGACAAAAATACGTCCCCTGGGCTCTGTTTATAGAAAATTACAACGGAAATTAGCAGAAATTTAAACAAACGAGGTTGTGTTTAGACGAAAGAATCTATTTCATATCATTTTCGTGAGGCAGGTACGTTTAATGAGTTTCAAATCTGAATAATTTATATGGCTCGGATTTTGCAGTGACATGATCGATTATTGTGTAATAGAATTACCTACAAAGTTCTTTTTTCCTAACTTAGGAAATTTTACGCATGGGTAAGAAAAGACTAAAACAAAAGGCTTCTAGGAGCGACATGCGAATGCAAAGGCTTTACGAAGAAGCCATCAAAGAAGTAAAGGAACGGAATATCAACATTGATGATCTGACGGCAGCTGAAAACGAAGATTCAAACGACGACACTTTGGTGGAAGAGAAATTTCTTCCACAAAAACCGCGAAAAAAGCCAAAGGAAGTCCTTGAAGAATCACTGAAGAAACAAGAGGAGTTAAGAAAACCACGAACTTCTCTTTCTGTACCCGTTTCAAGGCTTCTCCCTTTTACTCCTGATGAAAGAAGATTGGAGTTCCCACGAGATTTTCGGCGAGATTCAACATCGCATTTCTGGATTCCTCGTTCGGGGACACCACTGCCAGAGCACGCATACAGTGGCAGAAGATCTCCCAGCTCAGATTTTGAGGACTTGGAGAAGGAAATCTCTTTTTCTTGGCGAGAGTCCCCTGAAGATAATTCTGTCGGTGACATTTTACAGGTTTTCCCTCTTCGTGTCCAAGAAGACGACAATATCGGCGTCTCGGAAACAACCACACGCTTGCAGCAACTTCCACCAATTTACCGACAAGAGTTGTGGCGAGAAACCATGCGGCGATCGTCAGAACCTTCACGATCAATTCCTGCCAAACAGGACGCGTGGTGCATCAGTGATCCGACATCTCTGATGGTGGGAAAGCAAGAGCTTTACATAAGAGAGAAACGCAAGTCTTCCGTTAGCCTTGCTGAGAGGCGTTTCCGCCTAAGGGCGGCTAGTTCAGGTGCAATGTTCACATGAAATCGTTCATTAGTTTGACATTATGAGAACGAATTCGGAAATTTTTTCATAAAAACTTGGACACAAAACGTTTGATGGCTCCTTCAGAAATAACAGGGCCTGTCGGACTTCAGGAAGGCGAAATTATTTTCGATAACCAGCCATTTCAAACATCTCGTTAACAAGAATAACAGTTATTTGCTCCACGGAAACGAAAAGGATCAATATTTGTGTCAATTGACGCGGCAGTAATGCGTAAGTACAAAGTATAAACGTTGGTTTTATGCTTACAACTAAAGGTTTTTTTCTAAGATGATGTTTGAATCAGATTAAAGTATATTATTTCCTCAAGAACATTAAATGACAAAAACAAACAAATATAATCCACGTTAATTCGCTTTGCCGAGAGGGCAGGGTTTAGCCACGTGGCCTTTGTTTCTCTGGACATGTCAGCTTAAAATAAAATTCTCTGTAAAGTAACAACGAGATGTGACTAATGGATGAAAAATTTTACTCTTGGTACCAACAAGAACAATTTTGCCCTGCACGCTTTCAGCGTACCGTAAGTAAGTGTGACAACCATTATTAGACACATGCTACGTCATCTAACTGTAATGCGTATTCCCGTGCAGTAAATAACCTGGGCGTAATTAAGTGAATAATTGTGCTTTAAGAAAAGAGTGATGTCTGTCATCTCCTGTTTATTTCCTTGAGCAAGCCAAAAATCACAGCCAGGTTCAGGTAACAAAAACTGTTTACCTGTAATTTTTAATACGATTTCAGTTAATTTCAATCTGAACGAAAACATATTGATCCTTTACATACTGGTGTACAAAACATAAATGCATAGTGTACATAGTGTAAAAAACCTGTTTACCATCTTGCTATCATCATAAAACGTACCGTAATGCAACAAATTGTTAGCCTGCTTAGCAAGAGTTTCCGTGTGTTTTGGCGCATTCTGGCCGCGTGAAAATTGGGGCGAGAAAAACGGAGGAGAGGGCCTCCTCCTTCACACATCCCTGCCCCAGTCTTCCATTTGTGTTCTCCCCAAATTTTTGCGCGGCAAGACTGTGGAAACTTCACTCGAATTCGCTCGAAGGGGAACGCTTGCTTCGCAGGTAGGAGTCCTGTGATGGGCTCCTGGCGCAGGCTAACAAAGTAATCGTGATGAATATCGCTTCTGATATACATTTTCATAAAAAAGAAGGAGAATATGAGGGCTCTGCGAAATTTTTTGCTATTATCCTTATGAATCAGAGAGGTGAAACTTGAAAGATGATGCTATAAACTGATCTTTGAATTTTCTAGTTAAATAGTCTTCCCGATATCCCTTTCGGTTTTGGTGAGGTGTGAAAGAGGATGATAAAGCTGTTGAACCGGTATGTTTCCCCGATCATAACAGCCCAGAGTTTATAGCATTAACATCTTTTGAACCAGTCTGATATTTCTTCGGAACTCAGATTCTAGTATGTTATTTGTCTTAGGACGTGGTTCTCTCTTGGGGTTGTCCCTTTGGGAATATAAACATTAGTTGAGACTTGAACGTTCCGTTATCGGAAAACAATATGGGCACTCCGCCTACCTGGATGCCACACTTGAAATAAATAGTACTTTATTAAAGACTAAATATGTGAAATTTACTAAGGGTGATCGCTATAGCAAGGGTAGATTGCTCAAATAGGAAAGCAAGGGAAAAATTACAAGACGCAGGGTGTCAGTAATCTAAATTAAAGCCTTTAATTACTCGTGACTGTCGGTTCGTTTCTTAGTGCAAAGGTGTCGTACATAAAGTAGCCTAATCGTGTCTGTAAACATATGTATCTACGCTATTTTAAATAAATATCATGTTGAACATCTAGGTAATCAAAATGAGAAAATGAGTATTAGAAATCTCGCTAAATTGATTTACTTAAACGAAGGTCGAATCGAATCCAGCAGTAATCCTGAACTGAACTGTGACCATGTAGTGAACTCGGATTAGCCTGAGTTACCCTGAGGCCGGCTTTGATTGTTCCAAAATGTACTTGGAAGCAGTACTAACGGAAGTACTGCTTAGTGGTGCATGCGTCTTGGTAGCTTTCCTGAGTGTTATCCGCCGCATTAGTGCGGTTGTATAACACCTTCTTGTTAATCAGCACCGGTGCCCAATAAATTTGATTTTTTTTACCTGCATCTATATTCGCCTTCTTGTTGATGTTTACGAAAACTCTTTTCCCGAATCGTGATTGAAGATACGTGTTGAAGATTCCGCTGGAGTTAGCGTATGCTGTCTTCACGTAAAGTCCAGTTTTCACGTTTGACGGAAACAAATCTCCGCTGTCGTCTCCATGACAATGTTTCTTTTTGCTCTCTGTCTTGCCATTGGTCTTCACCATCCTTATTTTCTTTATCACGCTTTCACTGAGATTTTTGTCGATAACTTTTGACTCGCTGTTTGAAAAACCACTGTCGTTATCGCTTGAATCTGGGAAGGAAAGAGCACCGAGGCTACCTGATGATCCAAACTTTTTTCCTTGCACGACAAAACTCTTAATTTTTTCATTTTCCTTCATCGACAACGATTGCAAATCAGTGATCTCTGGTAGATGAACCTTCTGTTTTCTTATTCTTGTTGGCGCGTAGGAACATCCCGGTACTGAAGTCGAACGGCTTTTCTCTTTACATTTTTCATTAATTTCGTCAGTTACATTTCTATCATCTTTCTGTAGCGGCACTAACTTAGGAAGTAAACGTGATCGCTTTTGTACGTTGGTTGCTACTGGCGACATAGTCATTGGCTTGTGTTTTATGTGCGCAAATTGTGCTTGCTTCGGCACACGCCAAAACTCTTCGCTGTTCAATATTTTATATGTCATTCGCTGCTCGTTGCAATCACTGTTTTCTTTCTTATCGTGTATGGACCTGGAATCCTCCTTGTCAGGGTTACCATCCTTTTCAGCTAGTTTGTCTTTACAGTCGAGACGCAAGGCTTTAATTTTCAAGAAACTCAATTCAATGGTTTCCTGCGATAAAAATACAATATTTGCGGTTTAAGCGGTTTGTAAACAACCAGTCAAACTATCCAAGCACTTTTGTTAATTCTCTTCATTTAGTGAGATTAATTTTGGTGAATTTAAACAAATAGTGAGTAAAAAAAACTAAAAGCAGACATTTTCAAGCGTAAATTGAAACCCTCGCTGTGAAACAGTTTTTGATTGTTTCACCGAGAGAAAACAACTTCTAAGCGACGGACTCTAGAGGCGTGGACTAGATGGGCCGCTTGTAGAATTATAACAGATTTAGCCATTCCATCTTCAGTGAAGATCAAAGGTAATATTAGAATTTCACTCTGCTTTGTATGGCCATATGTTTTGCTACTAAGTGGACATTACGTGTCTTTTCATTTTCAATGGTTTTTGATATGGTCACTTTGTAAATGAAAACAGTAGTAAAGTTTCAATTTTAGCAGCCGCAGATACATCTAAAGTAAACCATATTAAATTAGTATTACCTTTGAAGTCATTTTCTCCATCGTATTCAGTACAGCGTGTACATTCATTCAAAATGACAGGCTCAGTTCCAATTGATTCTAGAGGCAGTTGTGGTCGCCCACGTCGACGTTTTTTTTTTTGCACTGAATAACTCTTTCAACTTTCTGACTAACAGCACAGTGAAGTGATCTAAAAGGCTACCTCAGTGAGGACCAACTACTCTGTCTAAATATATGCGCAAGTCAAGATTGATTTCACCTGCTCGCGATTTACAATCCTGTGAACAGTCACGTTTAAGCCCAAAATTTGATTGTTAGTTTAGTCCTACCTTCGCCAGTTGGTGAAATTCAAAATCTAATGTTTGTTTTAGCCATAAATGTTTGTTTTGACACTTTAAGAGCAAATTTGCCAGTCTGTAATGTTCCAGTTGGCTCAAATGCAATGCAGTTAAAACTGTTTTTAAGTTATTGGTCTTTTTAAGTCTACACCCACGTTCAGTTTGTTGTATTTAGTTGGCAGGTGGAACATAAGTGAAACTTTATTGGCTGAAAGTTCTTGTACTGAAGCACATACGAATAAAAGAAACAATTACTTCAGACAGTTACAATAGAGTTTACAAGCAGTTGCTAAAATTGGTTGACATGACAGTACATTTCAAAGAAACATCGAATTAGGTCTACTGAGATGCAAATAGTGAATGAATAATTTGCAGGATTTTCTGCGGGAATAACGGAAGCATGTCGTAGGAGTGACTAGGGAAGCCTGGCTTCCTTCTTAATAGTTATTTTGTCTGATTTCAGTTTGCACAGCATTTAAAATGTCAAAGAAGCCAACAAAATTTGTATTACGCTTTATTCGCAACAGGCCTCTCTGTTTTAGACAATCAGTGACGTTTGGGAACAGTTTCCTTAAAACTCAAGGGGGGGGGGGGGGGGGTAATAACAAAACGCAATCGCTTGCCAGTAAGTCAGTTGTTTTTACTAATTTTTACCGATTCGGAAACTTTGGTATTGAAGTGTACCCGAGTCATTTTACGGGCAAGTTTATTTTGGTAAAGAGTTTCTTTAGTTTCTTGAAAACAAAATTAGAAAAACAATCGCCTGTAACATAACTATCGCTCGGAAGAGTGTCGCCCTGATAGCAATCTCGTTCAGATGAGATAATCGTTGGTTTCCACTGAGTTGCAGGGTTGGATGGTATAACATCTCTGTTTCAGTAATGGTCCGATTCAGTCAACGAAACAATAGATCTCATCAGGTGTAAACATAGTTTAATAGAAAAGTGTGATCACTTTAAAATAGCGGACTATAAAAGCCTCTAAATATTGAATTAAAAGGTAAATTTGTTGCACGCTCAAAATTATTTGCGTCTACTTGATCTGTTTCGGTGTCAGGTATCTGCCTCGTATTGTTTTCTAGCTTTTTTCTGTTTGATCGATACGCTGTACAGATAGAAATCGTCTACATTCATTCAATTATAGTTATTATTATAGCTGTTTTCAATGGCAGTTCTCACTGTCTTCTATTTTGTTTAAAACAAGTTTATCAAAATTTTCAATTAAAAAATCCAGAGCACTTACAAGTAACTTTAACTCGCTAATCTTACAATACAAACCCTCCAGCAAAGGAGGACATCGCATTTTTATTTCGAAACAGGCCGACATTGTTGATCACTTTAGCTGCGCAAAATTAAAAGCAACGAAACTGAGAATCCTGTTGTAATCAACGAACTGGCAACGATAACATGGACCGCTACTTGCACCTCTTATTCGTGACTTTTCTTACATACGCCGATCGCGGCGATCGGCGTATAAAATCCCCGGTATCTGGCATGTAAGGTATCGGTGATTAAATTCGCCGGCATTCGCCTAGTATACCCGTTCCTGCGATTTTGTACGTTTGTCGCTGCTAATCGCCAGATGAGTCAACCAATCAGGTTGGGCGACTTTCAGTCACATGACTCTTCAAAATGGCGGACAGCGACGCTGCTTGGAGGCTGGGAACAAAATTGGAGTGGCAAATCGCCGCGATCGGCGTAGAAAATCGTCAAGTGCGCCCACATCAATCAACGGCGAAATTCGCTCGCGATTTTCGCTGGCGATCAAAATCGAGACTGTAGCGTTCTGTCAACTGTATTCTCATGTCCAGTCCCTCTCTCGCTTCTAGTACAGCATCAGTGAAGGGAGAAGTAATCTCTCAAAATCTAACCGAGGCGAAGAAAAGGAAAGAAAGCAATGAATAATATTTTATGACTGCATCGTTCCCCGCCCCCTCCCCCTCCCAGCCCCCGGCGTAGGCATTAAGGAGTCTAAGTGGCACAACGGCGACGTCAAGGATAACATCAAAGCAATGGATTTAATATTCAAAACATTGACTTGCATATTCATCACACTTTTTGGTACGTTTCTTCAAAATTTAATGTTCTATGGAGGACGTTAACACCCGACGACAAGTTTATGTTTTTGTTTTTAAACTTGAAGCCGTTCTTTAGAATTTGACTGCTGGAGAATACGCCTACAATTTAGCGAGTGGATGAATCGCGATGAAGTTTGAAAAAACGCGAATGCACTTTATAGATGATGTTTTCGCTACCTTCGGTATCTTTATGGTATTTTTTCAGTAAAATTGTTTTTAAACTTCCAAAACTTCTGAGGGGTGCTTGAGCCCCGCCCCTCCCCTGCCCCTCTCCTTGTTATGGGCCTGTTTTAGGAGAGTATGCAGAAGGTCAGTACTTAGCACCCTAGCGCATAAATGGCTTGCTCATTTTTGTTACTAACCAAAAAGCTTCTTTTATTAGCCTAGAGCTTTCCTTGCATGGTACAGCTCATCCTTTACCTACCTTCTTTGTTAACATTCCCATCCTTGTCCAGATCGGCCAGCGATAATATTTCCTGTAGTACATCGGCAGAAAGTGTACTTCCATAGAAGCTCTCTAATGCCTCGGCCAACTCACTCACCGGCACGTGACCAACTTGGTTGTGGTCAAATACGTTGAACACGCTTTGGATTTCATAGTTTGCTGTTTGTCCTCCCACAACATGCTCCAAAAACTTGACCAATTCGTTAAAAGAGATTGATGTTTTCTCTAAAAAAAAATAAAACCTTCAATTTTTAACTCCACGTTCAGCCAGTCGTAATGTACAGTGAAGGACTCTTGGAATATACGTTATAATTACATATTTATGGAGAGCAAATAGAACTGAAATTCGCCGAGATTTAGCGAGACAGCAAGAGAAACAACCCTCCTACGCTACCTAAGCTCAGCTAGTATTGTAAAAGAAATCGATGCTTCCAGAGAGCTTTGTACAAAATAATTGAAACTATGAAAGCTGCGTGAAAAGGTCACACGGTACCTCACCCACTTGATTTTTTAGACAATTACTTTACCTGTCTTGTTGCTTAATTAGGACATGGAATCAAAAATACGTGATACTGGAAAAAAGATGATGGCTCAAAATTGAGTATCCCGACCAAATTTCAAGTGGTGTATATACATACGATACCCGATACCTGCTAACTCCAGTTCATTCATATATTCATACGCCTCTGCTTTGTGAATGTTGTAGCCCAAAGTTCGAAGTAGTTCGAAAAACCGCTTTTTTGGTATCTTGCCTGAGCCACGCACGTCATATACAGAGAACGCCTCTTCGAATACTAAAATAAAAACGGAAAATAGGTTTACTAAAAAAAATAAGCTTCCTGGAAAGCAACAGTTACCAATATTCGGAAACCCTATCAACTTATAGTTTCCGCCGTGTACGTGTCTGAAGAGTCCAGTCTTTTGAACCATAACCTTTCCATCTGTCCATGGGTCTCGCGGCGGCTGTAAGGAACGCGCGGAGTTTTCCTGCATGTCTGCTACTGGACTCTTTTGCTCCTCGCGGTGACGATCAGAGTCTATTAACTTGTAATATCTCCACCCACCCACTCTGAATCAAGATTATCATTTTACTTACAGGTAAAGATAGTACTGGAGCGATTTCTGTGTATCCTACGGCTCATTCGCGCAGGCCTCAGTCATCGACAGTTAATGTATTTTATTTACAATGTATGAAAACAATGCCTCTCAGTGCAATCCAAAACTGGAGAGGGGTGGGGTCAGGGTACACTAGTTAGTGAGAACAGAGAGCTTTAGTCCCAGGTCTGAGTTTGTCTCAGTTAGAATTTCACTGAACACACACCTTCCATGTGTTCTTTACTGAACACTACTTCTTTCTTTCCAGTCTCTTCATCATCGCAGTACATCGTGAAGGCTTCATTTACTCTTTGCTAAATAAATAAATAAATAAACCAACAAATAAAGAAATCTTACACATTTAAGGTTTGAACCTTTAACTTTCAGAAGCGTCAGCATTATCAATACATGGTACTTCAGATAGTAGATGAGATCGAAAAGACTAGTTTATCAGCCAGAGGGTGTTATCTTGATACAACCTCAAATTCTCTTGACCAATGTACAAGGAAATGTATAGCAGCTAGAAAGGAGAATTAATGATCAGATCTTGGGAGTTTAAACTCGACAACGGGGGCCAGGTTGATGTTATCGACCTTGATATGTCGAAGGCCTTTGACAAAGTGAATGATCGCAAACAACTCAGGAAGCTGCGTGACTACGGTTTCAGAGGAAAGCTTCTGGCTTTGCTTGAGTCCTACCTCCACGATCGGACGCAGAGGGTAACGGCACTCGGGGTAATCTCGCAAGCTCTTTCAGTGACGTCAGGAGTCCCTCAGCGGTCCATATTGGGCCTATATGCGAATTCTCTCCCTGGTGCTGTAAAATCTAGCCACGTCGCTGCCTTTGATGATGACACCAAGATCTTCAAGTCCATAAAGTCCCCGACCGACGCTGCACTATTACAGGATGATCTAAGCAGCCTCGCCACTTGGTCGTCCTCTGCCGGCTTGATGTTCAACGAATCTAAGTGCAAGGCAAAACGAATTATCCGGAAACACAACCCTGTGTCCGACACGTACCACATAAACGAGGTTCGTCTTGGCGTCACCAGCGCAGAAAAGGACCTTGGGGTCATCATCTCCGACAAGCTATCGTGGAACAAACAGGTGTGCGACCAGTGCGCAAAGTCAAACTGGATGCTGGGGTTTGTGAGACGTAACACCAGGTCTATCAAGAATGCATCAGCGAGACGTGTCATTTATCTCACGCTAGTCAGGTCACATCTTGGCTACGCCACTCAAATGTGGGCGCCCCAGTCGAAAGAATTGATCCGTAAGACAGAACGGATTCAGCGCCGGGCCACAAAATACATCCTCAATTTGCCTTTCCCCTGCGAGGAATCTTACAGACTGATTAAACTGGACCTTCTCCCCGTTTCCTAGCCCATAGAGCAGGTGTTTTTGGGTGTATAGGGACACTCGTTTTTTCGAACGCTCGTTAGAAGGCCGCCATTTTCGATGCGTAGCTAGTAGAGAGTTGGGTCCTCCTCCTCCTTTTTTAATCCCGTGGTCCTCTCCCTCGGAATCTTTTTTGGGCTAGCCCCAATCCTCTGTTAGCTTTATCATTCAAGATGGCGGCATAGAGTATTCGTTTCCTGTCCCTTACCGCTCGCCCACTAAAAATGCGCCTACTCTGCAGACTACCCGTGTCCTACTGGCATGAGTATCCAGATATGGTTTTCTTCTTTAAATCCATGACTGGGCTAGTTAAGGTTAACCCTACTGTAATCCCCACTACAATGAGACGCGTCCTCTCAAGAGCAACTAGATCCAGTAGCAACACAAATGTAACTCTATTTGTTCCCCCCAAAGAAATGCAAAACAAACTACATATCAGAGGTCTTTTTGCATCCGCAGAGTGAGAATATGGAACGTTCTAGCTGATGACATTGGTCTTTCCGTAACCATTTCTTTCAGTTCATTCAAGGCACACCTACTCAGCTACTATAAGCAATCACTCTGTAAATCACATGACCCTGAAGATCCTCGCTCATTCAAGTCTATCTGTACAAGTTGCAACAAAGCCCGGCCAGTAATCTGACAAGAAACATTGCCTGCTGCTACTAACTACATTGTAATTTTTATTTCAATTTTATGTGTTCCGGGCCCGCAGTAATTGGCGCAAGCTGTTGCGGAGTCCCTACCTGTATTGTTGCATTTACATCTTTTGTTTTGTTTGTGTATATTTAATATTAAGTTGGCGAAGCTAATTTAATAAATAAAATAAAATAAGGCAGTTACCTCTCTTAGTGGAGCTCTCTTGACAAAAAATTTGATGTGTCCTTCTGCTTGTCTTAAAGCATGCATAACTTCCTTGGCATACTTCAGAGAAACTTTTCCCATGTAAAAATCATTGATCTGAAAAAATTCAAGTGCTTGATTTCAATTAAATATAATAAAAAGGAGCAAAATGGAAGTGATAACTGAACGATTAAAAATGGTTTTACTTACCGAAACAATTCTATCTCCAGGATATAGTTTTCCATCAGCTATACTCCGGGGTCTGACGTTCACTACAAATATTCCTGGATCACCAGGTATGTGGTTAGTTTCCATTCCTCCCGCAAGCCTGATTCCCAGCTTAGACGACTGCATACTGTGCGAGGCTTCAAAGTAAGGAGAATGAATACATAAATCATGTGTGTGAAGGAATTTTATGCCATACGTTAAGTTAGCCCCTACTTTTTATTTCAAATACAGTACTACGGTGGTATCATAGCTTGACCTTTTTAGCTCATATGACATCTTAAGCTATAGTCTGGGTGTTTTTGACGGTGGCCTAGCAACTGCCACTTGATGGTCTGGAGAAATAACAACTTTCGTTGTTTTTTACCACTAACATCATGTTTCCGTCGTGAATCGTGAAAAAAAAAAAAGAAAAGAAACAGTCACTGGATCTTACGAAAGCATTTCTGCCATATTTTCCCTGTTATCGATCGTGTCTGTACCGGAATTACTATGAAGTCTTTGTATACAAGCATTTCCGACTCGATTTTCTGACTTGAACTTGTGAGAGGAGTCTTCGAACGGTGTTCAAGTTGGTAGTACTTGTATTGGGTGTGTCTCGGACAGTCACATGAAAACGTACCATTTGCTCACTACTAAACATTTTCCGGCAAAAAGGTACGAGTCGATTGGGAAGTCCATTTCACGGAATATCACAAAAATTATTTTAGCCAGGAAATCTCATGAAGCAATTTTCCTGGTTTTTGAAAATAACGAAGCGTGCAAAAAAAGGTATCCGAGTGTTTATATAAACTTAACGAACCTGGTCCTGGGGTCCTCGTTAATTCTACCATCTGAAACTCTTCTTCCTGTACACCATATGTGCTTAAACGACGTCGCAATTTATCAACAAACTTCTTCGTCGTGGACTGCGGAAACTGATTGAGAAAAAGAAATGTGAGGGTTTCAAAACTCTCCAATAAAGCAAGAATCTTCATGCAGTCACTGCGTGCCGACTAGGGAATAAACATACAAAAACCTTTTAAAGGGATATCACTTGGGCTTCAGTGACCACTCATAGATTTTACCTTCTCTTCTTTGTCAAGTTGTCTGTACTTTTTATAGACTCTGATGGCGGTCACAATAACAATGGCAAACCACAGCAACAGAATTAGCAACGCTAAACCGAACAGAAGAGTGTAGGCCGCAATGGAGTGTGGGTCTTTGAGAACTTTCTCCGCGTCATCTTTGTGCCCGGCAAGTTTGGCGAACCAGGTACCCATTCTGAGAAGAAATTAAAAATTGTTGCATCGACTCGTCGCTTTCGTGATTACAGCACGAGCATAAATATATATGGCAGGATCACTACTAGTTTTACACGCAGATTAAGCAGTCGCGAAAAGGTCTTACCCGTCGAATCCCCAATTAGCTGTAAGCTGAATTTAATTCTTTTTTGATTTCATCTCTAACTTATTATTATTAAACAGGTAAAAATGAACAACCCGCGGGAGGTATTAAAACTTCGAGCTTCAGCATCATTATAACTTCAAGACACTTAAAACTAGGAAAAAATATTATTTCAGGAATTGGAAGATTTGGAATTGGATGTTGCGACGAAATATCAACTCGTAAAACCATTAACGCCAGAAGCCAAACTGAAATAGGTGTCCACATATTTATCTCCAGCTCAGTTAAAATGAATATAAACTTTAGCTAAGAAAGAGTGCAAGTCGGGATGTGTAAATTATGATTTGCAAAAACAACATTTGCGGTTAGAGATAATAATACTTGAAACATCGAGAGATGTATTTCGTTTCGCCGTGTTTTTCAAATGAAAATTGCTTTCTCTCACGGACGGGGAAGCGGTGGGGAAAACGCCAAAACAAAGGTAAAAGGACGAAAAAATTTTACAAAGAAGAAGGTACAGAAAATGAAAAGTCATGCACTGCAAAAAAAATTATGCACAAGCAATGGGCGAAAAAAAAAATCATGTAAACTGAAATTCCCCAGTTCCGTACCCCCCCCCCCCGACCCCCCATCATTTTCTTAATGGTCCTTCCCTTAGGAGTTGAGTAATCTGGGCTGTTATTTATGACTGCCATTATACAGTGATTTGTTTGATCGAAAACGCTTCCGAAACTGAGACCAAACAATATTTATCAGCAGCATTGGAGTGAAAAAATTAATGTCCTAGTAATTAAGCCGGACGAAAACTTTCTAAGGTAAAACTAATGTTCTTTTTATTAGCGCGGGGTCGTGAATTTCGCCCACCTTTGTCAGTTTGCACGAACGGGAATTAGAATTTACTTGTCCAAACCTAAACAAAATCTAAATAATGTTAACGTTAAGCGTAATTGTTAATAAAATATTTTTGAGTAAAATATCCATGAACGTTTTTCATGACTTATTTCATCTGTGATTGATCAAAATGTGACTTCCAAGTGAGATCATGCAGTTCTCAAAGCTTAAGTCCTTCCACCAATAAAACACAGTACTTAAATTTTTCAAACTACTAAAAATCAATTTAAAATCCATACCGGAAACAGGAACTTAAAACTATATAAGCTTTCTACCATTGCTTTCAGTTCACGGTGCGCGTTGTCAATAAAATATTTGAAGATCATCTATTTTAGTTTAGATATATTCAGTGATACTTTCTGTATTCTATTCTAATTCTATTCTATTTCTGCAAACTAACAGTATGTCTTGGGCCTCACTGTCACAACACCGTTTACTTCTCAGCTGTAGGTACTGATCATTCACTGACGCCGAAATACCTTTATTTTTGCGCCAAACTCGGTTCGTATACCACAATCTATATGATGGGCGATTTTATTCGCGGAAGTGCAACGAGCCAATTCAGTTTGGGCTAATTCGGGGCAATGCACGTGAAAAAGTTTATCGTTTTATATCGAAATCATACTCCAAGCAGTTGTTGTCGTTGTGCGCCTGAAATAACCACGCTTCCTGTTCATGTAGGTATAGAAAAATCAGAATTTATAATCTTTCGCGAACTGGAAATTCCTATGACTGCAAATGAACTTAATTATACGGTAAATTCGAGTGGACAAGAGAAAAATTCTCTTTTAAGATTAAAAAAAAATGGATACAGCCGTGAACCTAAAAATTATTTCTACATACAATGAATACAGAAGAAAGAGGGTCGCTTTTACTGACCGACAACCTGCTGTAGAGCTACCAAGATTCAACTGACAAAAAGTAATATTGTTGGGCATGCGCTTTCATGATGATTTTCCGTTTTCAACTCAGCACAATTCCTTTGACGCACTGCTTGAATTTTTGTCATTTAAAATTAAATTATTAGACGTCATATTAGTGTGGGTCCACTCTCAAAAACTTTACGAAACTGTACTCAACAAAAATAGATTTTCGGACATATACATCACTCGACACAAAAAAATCAGTTTGATAAACACAATATGTTGTTAGTTGAGCAAAGCACTATTTTCTATAAATGGTTGATATGTACCTTTGATTCAAGTGTTCTTCTTACAATGCCCGCTAATTCCTTTGTCTCTATGCCATGAAAAACTCAAAACTAAACCGCAGCCGATATGAACATTTCTCTGTCGATGCCAATGTTTTTTAACGCTTACAATCTTGTCTGTCCTGAAGGAGATTCTGTGAACTGCCGGACAACCTGAAGCAGTTTGCAGCGTTGGTTCCCTTCATGGAAGGAATTTCACACGGCAGATAAGTACCATAATTTATTCCTATACTTAAATGGTAAGTATACCCATCATCAATCGAAATATTGTAGTCGTGATTGGCTTAAGAGTTTGTCGGCCATTTCAAGTAAGTGCTGTGCTGTAGTATCTTAGCAATGCTCACCCTTTAACAAAAATTATCCACGCAAGACATTGTTCTTATTACATCGGCCATCCAAAAATACCAGCAAAACCAAGGTTTTTGGTAACTTAGAAGCTGTGATTCATTTTATGAACGGTTGACCGGGGAAACGACAAAATGAGAGACGAATTTTAAATTACGAATACTGAGTGATTTGAGCTAAGGTCGACGGCCTTTGCATCAGAAATAGAAATATTATTAAATTAATATGAGTATCAAATGATGCCAAGCAAGAAAATCATCGCCCACACAGCTGTGGATTAGCCGTCATGTCTGCATGTACAACACACCCAACTCGAAATTGCGGTTAAACACTAACAATGGGCCGATACGAGAGCTTAAACCGAATAAATAACAAAGGAATTCAATACCAGTGTCAGTTATAAATATTTACGTTATGATTACCGTCATGTGACAGTTAAAAATTATTGTGCTTGGATAACGGATCGAGGCAGACAAATCTCCCTGGTAGAGAATGAACTGGACACTAACGTGTTGCTGACCAGTATTAACGGAAGCTCTTGTTCCTTCAAAGGCCTGTTGAGTCAGGCCTGCCAATTTGAGCGTTGACTTTTACGGAGTTTTCAGTTAAGGTAAGAAATTCTAAACGTTTTAAGATTTTATTTAGCAAGCTTCAAGAGAAGCCAGGCATGATAAATATGAAACTTATATTGTGAGTGATAAGCTCAATTATTACGCAAAGTAAGCTTTTTTTTTTGCAAACAATAACAGCCACTTTTCTGTTATGCAGATCGAGTGTTTGTAATTATTGTCGTTTTTTATACTTTCTTTGTAGAGATTATTAAGTTGATACACGTTCGACACAAGCTCATGACATAAAGACCTAAAGACCTAGATTAAGAATTCCCGCTTGAATTTGAATCCACTTCAACCAACTTGAATTTAGTGGGCAAGATTTCCACACGGCCTGCACAGCCCCATTCATTAATTATACATGCATTTTGTGACTCAAACTTTATTCGTTTTTGGAACAGGAGTTAGTATGACAGTGATGCATGTATGATGTTAATTTGGTGCTGTGTGGAAATCTTTCCATTTAGTGACTTACAGTTAAGCCAACGACACATAAATACAATGACATATTTTATTAGATCACAGGTAACACTTTAATGGAAGGAATGTGGTAAATGTTTTAAGCATAGTGGATCTACTTTAACATGGCACATGAGAACACATACAGGTGAAAGGCCTTTTGAATGCGACTTGTGCGGAAAGTGCTTCAGTCTTTCAGGTCATCTTTTGCGACATAGAAAATTACATGCCAAGAAGAAACATTTTGAATGTAGCCACTGTGGCAAGGTATACAAACATATAGGAGATCTGCAGCGACATGAGAATTCGCACAAAACTGAAACAGCTTGGGTGGCAAGTCTGTTGAACAGCTAACTAGCGGGGACGTGTTTTTTGGCACTGTAATGCAGACAGAACAAAGCAAATAATATAAACCTGGTAATGGGTAAGTTGAAGGAGGAACCTGTGAAGATTTATTCTATGGATCAAAGACAGGACGTTTAAGGGCCTGATTACATGAGCCGGGCTGCTTCGGTATGGGCTGGCCCGGTTGTCATGTAATCGCGAAGTTGATTTTTGTTGCGTTTAACAAACATGCCGAGATTCCCGGCAAACTCAAACCAGCCCGGCTCATGTAATCAGGCCCTAAGTGACTTACGAAAGATGGCAACCGCCCCCCCCCCCTCCGACAATCAGCCCCTCCACCCTTAATCACATCACCTTATCGTTTCAGAGCAAAATACAGGTCGCAATCCCGAAAAGGTGTTCCTCGACGTTACAACTGCCGAAACTGCTTGTGACTTCCAAATTCTTTGAGGCTCTATACTGAATACACTTCCCTATTTCAAAGGGAAAAGCCCTGGGAACGATGTTGAGTGCTAATTGCCGTCATGTCTGTACTCTTATTTTGTCCAGAGGAGGAATTTTGCTGGAATTACATCTAGTTATCATTACACCAGGTCATGCAAATGTCAAAAATTAATATCTAGGGTTCTACTAAACATAGAAGGTCCGTTCGAAATCGTGCTTGAAGTTAAGAATGCACAGTTAACAAATCCAAAACGTCAGTCCTACACGCAAACTAAACTTGTGGGAAAATGTTATCAACGTACTACCGATGAAATTAACAACACGCGTCGACCCGCTAAGAATGTTCAAACAAATATCACTCAGTAGCAAACCGTAAAATCTCAAGAATACTCTGCGAAGAAGTACGTGAGACACTGAGTGAGACCTGTGTCCAAGTTAAAGTTCAAATGAGCACAAAATTATCGTATAGAAAGAACTCGCCTTCGACCTTCTGAGTCTCGACGCTAAGACGTGATGGGATTGCACCAGTATTCAGTCGTCCGGAAGAATAACCAATGAGTGTAGTGTCGACGCTTAGACGTTATCTTCGAACACTTGCCAATTTTACTTAATTTTACCTTACTTACACAAGTGATAACATAGTGGATACTGTTGCCTAGCAGAAGTAGCCACAATGTCATCACTTGTTTCGATATGTTATGGAACTCTTTTTTAATGTTATTTCCGATGGTGAATTTACAGTCGTTTAAACGTAGGGAGAGTGGTAGTTAGTTCATTCCAAAACACTTAAGTTTTCCGAGCGAGTGGTATCCGTTTTCAACTCTTGCACCAGTATCTCCGAATCTCAGCTGAGAGACCGGCAGATGCGACTTGTTAGTCAGAAGACCACTGTCCTCACGCCAGACATAGTCATTCTCATCACAATTGCAAAGCTTCTGACGATTAGAACAGGATCTGTTCATTCCGCATGCGCAGCCTTCTGTAGCTTCACCCCAATACGTCATGTTTTCTCCATCACGTGACACCCACCAAGCATACATCTTCGGGTTGTTCCGAGAGCCTCCTCGAAGCACGGAACCTTGACAGTCGTACTGTATAAACTGCTGACAGTTTTCGGAGATTTCTGTGAGTCCTTCTATCTGGTTGAGACTGCAGCCGATGTAATGAACGTCACGATGGTAACTACCTGGGTTTTCAAAACCCTTGACGTGGGTTCTCGCCTCACTATCATGACTGACAGCTGTCACTCCTGCTCCTCCCTTATCAGTCACGTTGCAGTAAACAGTAAATGGTGCCTCGCCTTGTTCACCGTCAGGATCTATGACGTAATTATTGCTTACGTGACTGATATTTCGTTTGATTCTGGAGCATGTTTCAGGATATAAAACAGACAGACTGATATTCATGAGAAGAAAATTTCCCGAAAAACAAGAAAAATTGCCAGCATGATTCTTCCTTAGTGATGGAATAAAAAATATGTTCGGTGTCTCGAGCAACGCCTCCTGAGGAAGAGACATAGTTCCATTGTATTTTCACAATGGCACGGCTCCAATTGAGACAGGACATGAGAGTCTCAACACTTCACCGACGTACTTAACGACAGATGGACTGAATGCCAGTTTGGTGGTAGAAACTGGTAAAGGTAAAACTTTAAGCTCAACAGAGGAAACGTTGGTGCCGTGAGTGTTTTTCGCGCTGCAGTCATAGGACCCGCTGTCTTCTAAACTGACATTCAGTATGGTCAGCGGACCTTCGCTGCTAACACTGCTCGAGGCAGGCAGACTTCCTTGAGACCTACTCCACGTGATCAGTGGTCTCGGTAGACCGGTTGCTTTGCACGAGAAAGTCACATTGTTGCCTTCTTGCGTTGAAATTATTTGGGGATAGGTTTCCACCTCTGGAGAGGCTATAAACACAGAGCAAAGAAAGTCATTGTTCGTAACTGGTACTGAAATCATGTTGACTGATAAATTTGATTCGTTATGGTTTTAATTAAGGTTTAATTGATTTAAAACATCTGAGTTAAGACTATCATTTACATCTTGAACCACAGTTTGCCTTAACTGAACTGTATCGTCACACATATGAATCGGAACTGATAAAACGTCTGAAAATGGAAGAGAAAAACACAATCCTAACTCGCAAATCTGGTTTTTCTAGAACTGTGCAATTGATTAATTTTGTGTTTGAGAGAGAAAGAACTAAGATTTCTAAAAAATTTTTCTCAGTCTGGATTACTGGCAAACAGCACTATTAATGTAATCAAAATAAAGACAACGTACTATTTGTAGATTGTTGTTTTTTCTAAAGATGTTGTGGTGATCAGAGCCGGACGGTGTAGCCGATCTTATTGTAAGACGATAAAGTAGTCAAGAAATACTTTCTGTATATTAACGTCATAATTTAAATTTTTATATTATCGTCTTTGCATTTAAACTTTTAGCTTTGAATGATTTTTTTAACTTTTCGTCCTACCTTCGTCACAGTTGTTGCCGTAGTAACCACTTTTGCAAGCACAAATAAATCCTCTCTCTGAAAATCCACTCTGGCAACGTAATGTGTTTGTTGGGTTGCAAGTGTTTGTCAGGCAAAAATTCTGATCACAAAAATTGTAAAGAAGATAATAAAATCAAATTAGATATTACGTTCTTCCATTTATAACCACCTGGTTTTACTAGAACAACCGTTTTCTGATGCCTCAGAGAAAGCGCGTTCGTACAATCTATTTCTAATATGTACTTTGCTCTCAATCCCGCTGCCCTGTCAGTTTCACCAATTTTCCATGATACATCCCTACTTATCTGTCTTCTTTTTTAAAGTTTATTGCTGACGGGAATAATTCATTGATTAAAGAAATCAGCAAACGAATCGGATGGATAAATGATAAATAAGAGTGCTTAAAAATGGCTGGATGAGTGCATAGATGAATTCACCTAACTGGTGAAAAAACGAAATTAAAGAAGCGGTGATAGTTTTGAAAAAAGGACAGTTACAGTGTGATTAGCAGTTGTGATTATAAATATAACAATCAAAAGTTTAAACGAACGAATTCATTAAACTGTTGAATGGCATAGTGGATAGCTAATACTAAACTTATGAATAGATGAATGAATGACGGTCTAGTTTCAACAAAAAAAACCCAGCGAACGAATGAATAATTCAATGAATGTGCGTTTGCTTTAGCGTGATTCATTGAACCTGTTTGGTCGCTATGTAGGTATACCCCGCCTGGCTGATGAGATCTTGAGGATGAAAGTGATGATCAGAGTCACTTAACTGGCAAATGAGTTTACCGTTCTGCAATGCTCCAATGTTCAAAGAAGCACAGCTCTCATCCATGTAACAGTTCACTTTGCAGGAACTTTCTTTTGTAACTTTGAGACTCCTGATCACGTGACCCACAAAGGCCTTTCCTAATGTGGGCGTGGTAAAGTGCAGAGTACGGCATTGATCTGAGCATAAGGACATTGCAGGAAATTTCATACTCATCAAATTTGGATTCTACGGAGGGTACACACATCCCCATCCCTCTATCCCCTGAATAATTTCTGATGTTCCCTCGACGACCTTATAGTGATTCGCAGTCATTAACCCTGTTAACCTGAGTATCAGCCAGTCCTTAGAGGAAGGGGGGTACGGGAGAAGAAGGAAAGGAGGTTCGCTCCCTCCTCCTCCCCCCCCCTCCTCCCCTTCCGCACCGTAGAGAAGCCTGATACTCACGTTATAGGTCTGTCTGGTAAATGGATCAAACCCTCAGTGAAAGGAGACCTTGTTCGACCCTAATCCCCACAAGCACCAGAATAATTTGACCTGGATGGGGTAAGACTGGACAACGGATTACATCTCCCAAGAATTTTGTGAGTATTATTAACAGTTTTTAGTTGATGAACCAGTTGAGTCTTCCTAACCTAGACCGGCCCGACAGACAACTGGTGGCGTTTTACATATCTTTATTCACAGGCCATGTCAGGTAGATTAATGCTTTGTTATCTGTAATGGAGCTATTTTGGCTTGAAACCTGTTTTTTTCCAACCAACACCAAAACGTTGTTTAAATGGGTTGGTGATACATCTCTCCGATTTGGTCACCTTGACCCTTTGATTCAGAAATCGTGAAAGTTACCTTGGCAACCATAGAGCTCAACTCGCATAGATATCCATGCGATCCAAGCCACTGGTCGGAAACGGACGAAACGCGCCCTGATTGGTGGGTTTAGATCGTGATACACAACTGTATTTCGATCCGTGTTTGCAGTAAATTCCTGTGGAAAAATATCGGTAAAACGAAACCTGGCCTTCAAAATTGTCTTAAATTGACAAGAAAACTAGCAGTTGTGTTTGTGGATAGTCCAGAAGACGACTCGTCAACAGCGAGGGGATCTAGACAAAACAGGAAGGAGTGAGAAGCTGTTTGTAAACTAAGGTTCTTACTTTGGGAGCTCAGAATCTTTTCGTGAGTTTGTGAGTTAAATAACCCCTTTTATGACTCATCAAAAATCATATCGTTTTATCGTTATCGTTAACGTCATCATTATCATTATTATTGTTATCGTTATAATTATCGTTATCATCGTCATTATTATCGTTGTCGTTATTGTCATCGTCATTGTCATCATTATCATTGTCGTTATCGTTATAATTATCGTTATCGTTATCATCGTCATCATTATCGTTGTCGTTATCGTTATAATTATCGTTATCGTTATCATCGTCATCATTATCGTTGTCGTTATTGTCATCGTCATCATTATCATTGTCGTTATCGTTATAATTATCGATTATAATTATATTACGATTCTTTTTGCTCATTAAACCGATTGCTTTGTGCCGTTCTCGTTGCCGTCGCCGTCCTAGTTGCTAAAGCTCCCTATTAACCGAGAGTGATGGGAAATCTCAAACAGAGGTTTGGTCAATATGAAGACCTATATTTGAGATTTTCCCGCTATATGGCTTCAAAAAAAAAAGCTAAAAGCTTTTCTGTTCTTGTATACCATAAATCCTCTATTAAGCCCCCCGTGGGGCTTATTTTTTTCAAGCACTTTTGAGGGGGGGGGGGGCAAATTTAATTTAGCGAAACGCATCACCTGTAGCAAAAATACCGTGGTATGAGACAGAGTAGACTTACGCGTTGTACAATTAAAGTCACTGTCAAAAGTATTTAATTCACTTGTGGGAGCCTAAAAGTAACAAAAAGAAAATTCTTATTCTTAAAAAATGCGCTTTCGGCCTCATGTTCTTCCGTAATTTTTTTTAACTTCCAGCCTGAATAAATCATAACTGATCAGTCCACGTTAATCGTTTATTTTTTTGTGAAGAATAAGGATTGGGGGAGGGGGAGAGGGGGGGCTTAATAGAGAGGGGGCGCTTATTAACTTTCCTCCTCTGAAAAGAGGGGGGGGGGGGCTTAATAGAGGATTTACGGTAATTCGTAATCGGTCCGTGGTCATTACGGGTGAATAATGCCTGGCACTTTGCCAATCAGATTTTGCGCTATATCGTCTAGAAGCACCTGCCATATGATAAGATGGGTAAACATTTTGAAAAGAAAATAGAAAACTGAAGCTACAAGATTTAACATTCCACCCCTTAGCTAAAGTTCGTCATGGTTTTAAATGGAAGTAAAATTTTCTTATAGACCTCAGAAACTTTCCATAAGTGAGAAGTTTCTGTAATACGATCTTGTTACGTTTAAGTTTTTTTTTTTGTTTGACAAACATTGGGCGACAAGAAGGAGGAGTTGTGCTTGCGGGGTGTCCGTCGAATATTACTTTTCGCAAACAGGAAACGATTTCATCTTTGCGGTGGTCTTGCATTTCGGGATCCGTTAAAAAATACTTCTCTTTATCCGGCTTGTTTAACAAGCTCAATACTTTCGATTAACTCTTTTAGGTTTTTCTTTTTCAATTTAAGTCTCTATGTAAAATCCCACAATGAACACGCTAAAACTGTTCTTCATTTCGATCTTCCCACGAAAAATGAAGTATTTTAAAAAAGCAGAAAATGTTTACCCAAGCTGGCAGACTGATAGGGGTGTCCTGAGTTTGTGCCATTGAAATTTGGGAGATAGCGGCCATGATGGTAATTCATCTGATCAACTTAAACTGTTCAACAAAAGGGAGACGATAAGACAGTTCATAAAATAGCCGTTTAAGTCTCTACCTTGCTGCAATCCATTGCAACTGCACGACAGAATCCACGTCAAGAAGAAGACTGGCATCTTCTCCAAGAGGCCGTTGTTCATCACATACATTTTTCCCATTTAACGTTGATTGTAATGATCGGTGAAGATATCTATAAAGCAAATTTAACCTCGGCAAAATGCATTTCTTTAAATGTTTACAACATTTTAACATTGATGAGCAGAGCCATTGACTGTGGCCTGCATGAGGGCAATGAATTTTAATATGGCGTGCTTGAAGTCATAGAAACCGAAAAGTCCCTTCATCTTCGTTTTATGTTTTCTCCTAGGTCGAATCCCCCTGTTATAGGCTGAGGGCCAAACTTTTCATTGTTAGAGAGATTAATTCCGACAAAAGGCAAATGGCAGAGGTGACCACTTGTCCAATTAGAAAAAATCTGTAACAAGGTTTTTAAGTAAATTGCCAACGAATTTTCGCGATTTCACGCAGTATTTAACTTCCGGTGTGCTTGATTTTGATTCATTCAGCTGACGCGTCCATCTTAAAGTTATGGCGTGTGTAGATTGCGCGTGCGCGTACAGCTAAAAACTCTTTCCAGCCTCCTTAATTAAGAGAAAACCAACACATACTGACAGACTACATGACGAAGTGTCAACACGGGCCTTCGCGATGGATTATTAGGGTGCCAATATAAAATTGGAACCGTTTTTAGGAAAAGTATCACTTTGATCGTGTAAATGGGGAATACGTGCTCAAACTTCTAGTAAGGAGCCACAAACTTAGATCATGCCGTGCCGATTTTTTGCGCATGTAAAATAAATGAGGTTGTTAAGTAATATAAGCCCACATGCGAACTTAATCTGTATCACTTTGTTTCAAAAAAAACAATTAAATCTTTGCTGTATAATAATACCAGGGCTTGATAGCAATTGCTTGAACAGCTGCGAATTTCCGACGATGAGTTAAGCGAGGACTCTGAAATAAAAGCAAACGGTTACTTCCAGAAACCCGATAATGACGAGAACAAGACCGAGGCAAGTACTTATTTACTGTCAAGAAAAAGTTCATCAAGTTCTCCTTATAATTTGTATTCTCAATGACGTTTGCAGTGGAACGCAAACCGGTAAGTCAGTGTATGAATACTGGTCTACATCGGTTATTTGAGAATTCTGTGGTTATATTAAATGCCTCATGGCCAGTTTGTTTCAGTAAGCCCTTCTATTTTATTGTACTGTCTTCGATAGATTAAGCGTGAAATAATTTGTGAACTTGTGAAATAATTAAAGGAAACGAATGGGCGAAGTTTCAGTTTCATTAACACAAACGGTTTGATGTTTTAAAAACAATCTACTGAATCATTTATCCGGCTCCTGTTTCCATATGAAGGAAATTGTTGAATTTTCGTAAAATAGCACTTTAACCTAATTTTTAGTTGTAGAAAAGTTGAAAAATGATGTATTTTTAGAAAAAGGGGACGTTTCCATGTTTTTTTGTATGATCGAGAAGAATGTCCTGTAAGGCCCGGTTCAAACGTCGAACTTTTCGTGTACCGAACCCATAATACCTATTTGGGTCGACCCAAACTATTAAGTTCGACTGTTGATTCATGCGTCGAACTTTTTCATGTGCTGAACGCAATTAGTGGCGTAAAAAAGGGCCATTTTCACAGCTTAAAATACGAGAATGAACCGATGAAATTATTTTGAAATAACTTACTTCCCTTCCATTTGGCTTCAAAAAAGATATTAAGTCAAGTACAAGGTTGGATCAGGTCGGAAAAGCTTTCTGTGTGGTTTTCGCTTTATGTTCAAGGTAATTGCGATCATATTGAAATACAAATACACAACATGAATTTCAAAACAGATAAATAGCGTTGGAGCTAGTTGGAAGTAGCCGTTGTGAGCTGACCAGAATAGCATGTCGCAGTTTAAAATTTCACTTCGAAAACGCGGTCAACGGTCGGCATGTTTCCGGTGAGTTCTCTTTTCCACGCATAAAATGTCATTATACAGCCATACTGAAAAATACGTTAACATAATTTAGGATTTAATAGGGCCGAAACCAATTGTGGACTTACACACATTTTAGGCATCCTACTGATGAACAGTTGCGGCGCGTAGATATAGTATTTCGGCAACTACTACAATTTGCAGTCTGTCCACTTTGAATAATTTATGACGCCACGATTTAAGTTCGGTACATGAAAAGTTCGACGTTTGAATCAAACAGTCGAACTTAATAGTTTGGATCGACCCAAATAGGGATTTAAGTTCGGTTAGCAAACCATGCTGTATTTCATCCCTATTGTGGTGGAGTTAAATCGTTTATTTCACTCCAGAACATATGATTAAAATGTGACACAGG
>OX419338.1:36051094-36083594 GCA_948470475.1 Galaxea fascicularis
GAAAAGATGACCTTTTTTGTTTGGTGTTCAGTGGACAACAGAAGTCACTTATTTCAGACGTATAGCGTATACTTTGTTATCGGTGTTTCGTTGAGATAAGTACTTTAATTATTTAAATGATATACATGTGTGAAGGTATTAATTAGTTCTACGTTTCTCTAATTTTGACTGTTCTAATTGCACCGTCAAGTACCAACAATCTAACTGTTTTTTCTTTGATGTAGAACCATTGTACTAGCAATCCTTGTCCTGTCAACAGTCGTTGTCAAGCAGGCTACTCTACCAAAGGTTATCGCTGCATATGTACTGAGGGATTCACTGGAGCACACTGCAATGACGGTATATACAACTTTACACATCAAAACATTCTTATTTAGCCACTAAATTCTTGAAGCAAGGGCTGCAGTTTTCCGTTGAGGGGTCAACAAATCCTTCTTTACGATTGGTTTGTTAATGGTGAAATAGGAAACCTACTTGCGCTATTCACCGAGAGAATTATTAAGTTCTCATAGTACAGAGCTTTACTGGTTTTAAATTTGTTTGCAACCCTTTAATTTATCCCGTCAAAAGACGGAATTTCATTTCTTTAGTTACCGGGCATACGTGTTTTTCCATTTTTTTCCTCTATAGTCATTCGAGTTTTGGCCACTGTTTCTCCAAAAGCGATTTCAACAAAGAAAGGCCGACTCGTGACATTCACGTGCAGTGCAACTGGTTTACCAAAGCCTGATGTTACATGGAGTAAGTTACAAGGGACCCTCGATGCGGTAAGAAGTGGTATCAATGAAGGAAAGCTGACCATCCTGAATGTCACAGCAGCTGATATCGGTTCCTACGAGTGTAATGCCACAAACACTATCGGGTCAAACGCTTCCATTGTGGAACTCAGGGTATTTTGTTCTCTCGTTTCCCTGACGAAATCCAATTCTTCAGCTGTTTTGTACGTTGGTCAGGCATTGAAAATTTCATGTCCTGCTTCAGCTGTTGCGAAGCCGTTGTGGAAATACAACGGAACTACATCACTACCCCTGGAATCCTTGTTTGAGACCCCAGATGTGTTACTCATTCCATCACTCCGCAAGAATCATGTTGGGCACTATTCTTGCTGCTCCGGTAACTCCCTTGCTTTGAATGTCAATCTTTTTGTTAAGTATCCTGAAACATGTACCACAGTGAAACAGTATGTCTGTGACGTTAGCGGTAATTACGTCATCGATCCTGACGGCGAAGAAGGCGAGGCTCCATTTACTGTTTACTGCAATATGATTGACAAGGGAGGAGTTGGAGTGACAGCTGTCAGTCATGACAGTGAAAATAGAACCCAGATTATAGGGCTGGAGCCACCAGGTAGCTATTCACGTGACATACGCTATATCGCCAGTCTCTTTCAGATCCAAGGATTGAAAGCGGTTTCCAAAAAGTGTCAGCAGTCCTTTAAATATGAATGCAAGCATGCTATGTTTCACTCTCAACGATCGGATCGACTTTATGCTTGGTGGATATCGTTCGAGGGAGAAAGGATGTTGTATTGGAGTGAAGCCATCGAACCCGCTCGGGGATGCGAGTGCGGGGCAACCAGCTCGTGTGTTGATCCTCAAAAATTTTGTAACTGCGATGAGAACGATTATGTTTGGCGTGAGGACAGTGGCCTTTTGACCAACAAGACGCACATTCCAGTCACTCAGTTGAGATTTGGAGACACTGGTCATGGCGGAGAAGAGGCATACCACACATTAGGAAAACTAGAGTGTTACGGGTTGAACTGAAAAAGTTAAAATACCTATAACCCCAAATATTTTTTCGCTGAGTAAATCTTGCACCTGTTCGAAACGCATTGTGGCCTTTTATTTTTTATAAATCCTGCCTTTTTATAGGATTCAAAACTTACGAAAATCCAAGCATCGTTTGTTTCAAGACCAAGTCAGAAGGGGAGTGGGTCTATTCCTGATTAGACGTCACAGTCTACTTTGCATGCCAGTTTACAAAGAGTTAATGTCATGCAAATCAGTTTGACGCCAAATCAGGAATAGACCAATGCGCCTTCTGACTCGGTCGTGAAACAAACGATGCTCAGGTTTAAAGTGTGTAAAAAGTCTAGATTTGGTGAACAAAGGAAAAAGATTCATTTTAGCGAAAAAAATGATTGGGGTTATAGGCAAATGCGTACGCGACAATTCCAAAAGGTAGTTTGGGATGTAATGAATATTGATAAACCTCCAGAACCGACGATACCGCGACCACACAGCCGTGAAAACCTGCGATGGCGGGTAAACATCTTCATCTTCACTTACGCAGTGAAGATGAAGTGGCGGCTACTCTGCATATGTTGCCAAAAACTATCCCGCAACGCTATGTGTTAAAATGCCTTATTTAACTCTGGGGAAATAAAAGGAGAAAGTTTCGGACGAACAAAAACTAGTTATGTTGAGCATCGCACGTGGAATTCGTAATTATAGAGGCAGTTCTACCCATCATGCCCTTGGAGATTGTCGGGTACGCTTTTCTCTTCTTTAGGACAACCTTTCCCGAAACAGCTGTATAGACCTGATTACCTAGTTTTGGGATACTTGCACCCACTAACAAAGGTTAATACGTTCTGAACGTTCTGCTGCTTAATTTAATTGCTTCAATAACATCAAGATGATATATGAATGTTTAAATTGCCGGCTTATCAACCCAACATGCCATCCCACGTGTATTGTTCAACACAAACAATCACTGATTCTCCGAATGAAATAAACAAAATGTGTCATGAACATAACGTCGGTAAAATAATGTTTCGGAGTCCTGAAAATTTTCTTAACATATGCTTCCTGATGCCCCATAAATAAGCAAGAACAGGAGCGAGGGGAGAGCCCATAGCTACACCATCAATCTAGTCGTGGAAGGAACTTACCAATATCCTTCTAAAGAATTTCCAGTCCGTCTAGTTGAAAATGTCATTAATCATTATCTCACATTTACCCGTCTCGACTGTAATCCCCCGGCTTCCGTCTCTGACACTGCACCTTACATTGGTCCTTTTTCTGTCACCACGCAAAAACTTAAAACTTTTTGTTTCATCCTGTAATATCGGTAACATGTTTGGTGTGGAAAATCCTGTCCGTCGTGGGCTCCGTGCGTGTGTGGTAAATAAGTTTTTGTGTTAGAGCTGTAATGCCTGCTGTATCGATATCGGCGAAACTACCCTGCTTTTTTCCACGTGCCTCTCACATTTTTGAACACTTACAAAATTCTCAGTAATGCCGCACTTTATGCATCTAATGACTTGTTTCAGTATCTTAGAGTCACGCTTCCGCAACCTTTCAGCTCAAGATGAAATAAACTGGATATTCAATGAGAAAAGCCTACACTAAATCATCAACTTTATCATATTAATATAAAACCTTCTTTGTAATGTTTTGCATTGTCATGTTTCCGTTTGTTCTTATGCTTAATTAGTATTTCGCGCACACTGTATATTCAACTCTGTACTTTGTAATTTAAACTGAAGATTTTGCAGTTGAAACATGTTTTTAAAAAATTATGCGGCATTCAGTTAACGTCAGTCCTTAAGAGTTAACAGTAGCAAAGATGTAATGTTTATTAAGTCGTTTGTGGTGCTCTCGACGCAATTTAAAGGTTAGTTTTAGCTTTATGATTAGTAACTGAAAACCTGAAAGCAGTGTGCCAACCCAACGATTGTTATATAGGTCAGTTGCAATTACATTTTACCCATCAAAGCAAGCTTGGCATTGGCCAAGACCATATCATTTTCAAAAGTTTTTTTTTCACCCTTTATAAAAGAGGTCTTAAAATGGATAAGGCATTTGTTACTCACTCAAATATTTTTGTCACTTAATCTTAATTAATTATGTATGTTTTACCTAGTTGTCATAAAGTCCAACGGTTTTTTAAATATTATGTAACTGACGATGATGTTGGCAACATCGAAACTTGTCTTTTAAAATTAGAAATGTCGTAATCTTCTTAAAACTGAATCACGATTTGCATTTGTAATTACAAGAAATGAATAAACGTCTGCTTGTTCTCCTCTTTTGTCTGTATCAGGCACCTGCTGAAAATTTTTCTTTTTCTTGTTGAATTGGCGTCATAAACTTGGCAGATTTGCAATTTGTTTTTGCTTCACAACAACAACATCTTGTAACGTAAATTTACAAATTAAATTTCTGTCTCCTCCTTCTAAGGGATGTTTGCGAGATAAAATCAAGGATACCTCTGCGGAATCTTGGTTTTAATTTGCGTAGTTTTAATATACTATTAGGTCACTGATGGTACAAGTACTCGAAGCTGCCACACGGCTCTCAGAATCACACCGAAATATTTAAGGCCTGTAATTAGTACCAAACCGAGGATGTTAACCTCGTGATGTGCCCAGCCCCTCCCCGCCGCCAGCGCTGAGTTACAGGATAGACCGGCAGAAATTACTACAATATGGCAAGCACACAGTCCTTAAGTGCAAGTTTTATTTAAATTCAGTTATAGTGCATACAATGTTTTGCGTATTATCGCGGAATGACTTACAACGGTTAGTTCCAGTCTATTACAATCATACGTTAAATGATCTTTAATGATAATGATTCACAATCAATATATGTCGAGCTTTCTTTTGGAGTGGAAGTCTTGTTTGGCTGAGTCGTCTTCCGGCTGCTTCTTTTGCAATCAGATCCTTGATTATGTTTTTAGTAACCTGTTAACAAAGTAACAGTAATATAATAAAATGAAAAATTTGTTTTCCTGCTTAGGAATCATGATTTTGAAATGTAAAAATTCCCGTACTCAGAGCCGGCAATTAATAACGTAAGAAAGTGTTACTTCTTTTCTTGGCAAGAACTTTTGTCTTACAGGAATCGACTGAATGACGCGTGAGGTTACAATGTTCATATACAGTAGACGAATTCCTAGAAATATGGCTCCTTTACTCGAGTTTCCAATAACCGAGAAGTTTCGCCCACATAGTCCAGCAAAATAATAAGTTAATGTAAAATTCCGAAAATAAGCCCCGGGGCTTATAGTTTTCAAAGGTCCTTTTTGAGGGGCTTATTTTTAAAGCTAATATTCAGAGGAGCTTATGTAAGGAGGGAAATTTGCGTTACAAAATCGTTTGTTTTAATTTGTATTCAAGGACAATTTTCAAGTGTAAGCTCCCTGGGGGCTTATATCCGGAGGAGTGATTTAACGGACGGTTTTTTGCGTTACGAGTTTGGGAGGCTCACATTTAGAGGGGCTTATTTGCGGAATTCTACGGTATGTTATGATGCTGATTTATTTTCCTGTTGCGCAAGATATGTATTAAATTCTGAAACCTTATCAATGGCCGGCACAGGTTTGGGATCGAAAACCGGCTGCAGATAAGGAAATCTTAATAATAAGACTGAAATTCATAGCTAGGATGTGGGGCAATTTATGGGCCTTAAAAAAGACTTAAAAAACAGCCGTGGTTTAAGTCATCAGAAACAAAATGATGCGTTTGTTGTTAATCAGTTTGAGTAAATATACCATCGCAGTGGCCACGCAAGATCTCATCCGGGAGAAAAATTTCGAAAGGTTGTTAAAACCTACCGTACACCTCCACTCGAAGACAATTCCAATTGTTTTGATTTGTGGGAGAGAAGCGCAGATATCTTGCAGAAATTGTTACTGGCAATTTGTGGGTGGTGATGGTTGAGCTCCTAGTGACACCGGTTCTGTGAAATTCCTTAACAAATAGAAATAAATAGTAATGGAAATTAGTTGTCGACTTGCTAAACATAAGAGCTGGTAGCCAATAGTTTCTTTTTTTGGATGAGTTATACGTTTAAAATATGAAATATGATCAGATCAAACAGGGCAACGTTGTTATTTTAGCGGCTTCTATTGCGAGATTTTCTCTTGATAGGCGATAGCCGTCAAATTCATCTAAAGAGGAAATCATAACCTAATAAGTTTCTGATAGCTTTAGTCGAAGAACATCTGAAAAATGTCATTCATGTAAAATCCCCAGGCCGGGTTGATGTTCAAGGAAAAATGTGCGCTGTTTTGTCTTTTCTCAGTTGTCGGTGTGTACTAACTGATTATGAGGAGTTCGCTCGTTGTCCGGGCGGCGGGAAGGTACCTCAAAAAAAATGTTGTGGGGGTGTGCCGCACGCTTCTGGAAACAGTTACCCTATTACAGACTACAATCTGTGATTTTCCCTACCTTATTTCAGACCTGCCTTATAATCATTTCCTTAGGTCAGACGAATGTTTAAGACAATGTTTAAACGCTTTATTAAGTAGAATGAAACTGTATGAAGTTTCGAGCTTAAAATTTCACACTATAAAGCAGGTTGCATAATGTGCTTCCAATTCAAGACTAGTGCACAGACCTTACCCTATTTCAGATCAAAATGGTCAAAATTGATACCCTATCAGACCAAAACGGCTAGAAAACCATACCCTTTGGCGCCGCGCATACCTAAATAGTTCACATAAGGGAGTACCCCTCGGGGTACGTGGTCCGGGTATGTTCACAAGACGTGTGGAGGCTCACAAATTCTACAAGTTCTCAGTAGAGATTTAGTAGTGAAGACGCTAACCAAACAAATTAAGTGAATTTATAAGTACTGATTTGGTAATCTCCACTTTTTATGAAATGGACAATGAAGTCATGTCGTTGTGGAGTTTCTGCTTTACTGAGGAAAAGTCGCCTCGCGCACGGTTCAGCGATTTAAAATTCTAGTCTTACCACTTGAGCGCCATTAGTGTCCATATAAGGTTTCCAGGTGTTACCGTCAGTGGAATGACGCAGCTTGAAATCTGTATCCCATCGAAATCCATTCACTTCCCCCTGAGCAAATATTGAGCACAGTTGAACTGTTCTACCGAGATCCACTTGCAGCCAGTCATGGCTATTATTGGCTGTCTTGGCGCACCATCCAACGCCTCTCTGGCCAAGCAGTCGACCGTAACTGGCCTGAGCACTAGTATTCAGCTGGGACGAGGCAGTGAGCTGTCTGTCGAGAACAATCTTTTGATTTGCAATTCCAAGAGCTGTAGCGTTGCTACACAAGCTGCGAGGAGGCCCTGTACGGAATTCAAAAGTAAAATGGTGTCAATTTTTTAAGGTTAAGCTTTTGAAATCGGTTGAGGACGTTCGATGAAGCGATCGAGAGTACTGTTTATAAAACCTCGGCAAAACAAACCATTCTTCAGTAATTAACAATAGTTACAATAAGAAGTTATTTAATTTGCTGTTTTACAAGAGGAGTTGATGGCTGGAGCTGTGTTAGTGATATGAGTGCTCAGACGAATTTGCGGTATTCAGTGCTGAGAATTAGTTAAAGAAAACTGAAAGGATAAGGAGTGTTAACAAGCCTGACTTACCGATTGCCAATATGGAGACTTGCACAGGGTCATAAGTGTCGGCTAAGTTGTGAAGTTCTTTCACACACACTCTGCAGTGGACTTGATCAATTTGCTAAATGCAACAACAGCAAAGTGTGTAATTCGAATACTGGTTGAGCCATTTAATGTTAGGTCTGGTTCAAGTCACGGATGGTAGACCTTGTTATAAGTCGGTTTTTAGTAAATATCTACTTCTAATTGGGTTTTTCTCTTTTCTGTTTTGTTTGGCATCGTGAATGGGAAATTAGGTACTGAACACACAGAAAAAGATCCTACATAGTACTTTTTGAGTTGGAACTTATTGTGTTCTGTCTATTTCCATTAATATCAATAGTAACTCATACTACACTTACCATTAATCATTATGAATTATAATCACAATAATCGAATATTTATGCAAGATAACCCTTCAAAAATACCACTGTTATTAACAGGGTCGTGCTGACTGAAAATGAGTTATGAGATGTCTATGAGTTGACATCAACGAAGCAAAACATTTCATTGGTTGTGCGAGAGTGTGGAAAGACATCTCAAAGTTGGTATAAGCTCTATTTACCTCTACCCAAGCGGCAATGCTGTTGTAGTCTGGCCTCATTGAAGAGGGATAACGACTTGTGCTGTAATGAGCTGCGGACACGATTACCGAGGGCGTAGAATGATAAGGCTTCTTAAAGTTCAAAGTCTGTAAAATCAAAGATTTTAGATTTTGCTAGAGCTTGGAAAATGTCTTGGCTTATGCAGTCATGGGCCACAAATATTTCTACCGGAACAAATAAAGCTTGGCACTACCATAACATTTATGGACAGTTAGGAAGGGCTACACGATGGACTGGCCTGTGTATGAATACGTAATTAGGAGGGAAATGTGTTCTAAAAACTCTTGAGGTATTGGGAAATAAGACAGTTTTGTAGAACTCGTTAAAACAAAAGGTTGGGAATTATACGGTAAAGATAACTATTAAAAGCCCGATCTAAACTATGTAAACTATTACCTGGCAGAAAGCGTTGTGGTCTTCAATGCGAGGTGGATAGTTATTTGGGAAAGATAGTATATGCTGCTGGGAAAGAAGGGTATCCGGTAGCTTTCTATACGCAATCCAGTTCTGAAAAAACAGGCAAAGAAAAATCATTAAGATATTGACATTAATCAGTTAATGCAACCACGGTCGTTACTGTCTTTTTTTGCCACAGTAAACGAGAACAAAGACGTCATGTTATCCTCTTCTAGGAAGAAAATCAAGTGATGTTTTGTCTAAATACCCACTTGATGTTTATCCGTTACTTACTACTTTGATGTCCTTATGTTGTCCGTCAAAGTTCTGCAGCTCCCTCAAGCACACTTTAAACGTATTTAGCTGGGTGTTCTCCACCCACAGCGTGGCTGCGTCGTGTTTTACATCACGTTTGGAGTGCTCGGCAGTAAGCAACACATGCGGGGGGGTTTTAAAGCTGTCCTGAAACCATGTAAAAAGAAACAACATTTTAAAAAAGTGGACTTAAAATACAGATGGAAGTATGCCTTCGTTTTAATAACTGGGACAAACTTTCCTCCACTTGCCAAGGGCTTTGTTTTTCCTGATTTGGAATTTGGCATCTCCAGATCTCATCTCATGAGTTGTTGAAACTACTTTTAGAAAGTATTGAATTAAGAAACTGTATATTGTAGTGTGTAACAGTTCTCCAGTTTTAAACCTTCTTGAGTGTCGTCATGAAGTCGATTCAATGAGGTCAATGAGTTCGATTTTGTCCACCGACTACGTTTCGTTATTTGTACAGAGGGGACTTCTCTCTTATTATTACGAACAAGGACTCCTCAGGCATGTTTATCAACTGTTTTGTGACCCCATTGTGAGGACTTGTTGGAAATGGCACAACGTTGCGATAGAGAGGGAAGCGAGATGTTTATGCTAGACCTACACCCAAAACTAGATCATGAGGTAAACTAACCGAGAATCTAATGTCCTGACAATTAGTTCCGTCCCACCAGTTCTTCATCGTTTCTTGACCAGCTACTGAGTTTACTGGAGCTTCCTGGAACGCCATGTAATCAACAAATGTGAGCCCACTATCTGGTGTCACGCGATCAGCTCTCCCTGCCTTCAGTACACATACTTCGAATGATGTCATATTGACACTCTCGACCCAGGTTACTGCGGCATCGTGTACAAAGCTTCCAGTATAGTTAAAGTAGTTGATGGATGTTTGCAGGTGCACAGCTCCTCGGCCCTGCTCGAAACTTTTCTTGAACCTAACGAGTCGGCATTGAAAATCAACGGTATCGAGACGAAGGGCAACCCGTTCTCGTTGAATGACGAATGCTGAAAAAAAAAGAAACAAAAAGGCGTAGTTTTTAGTTAAGTTTAGCTGAAATTATCAAGAGTATCGCAATCCTCATAGAAAGTTATTACTCAAAAAGGAGGTACCGTGTGAAAATTTCCTTGCATTTCAGGTAGTGTTACGTTTCTTAGGGTGCGAGAGGAAAATTATTTGAAGTTGTCTTGGCCCCCAAAAGGGGATTGGAGACTTGAGTTTAGTTGGAATTATAGTGATGTTAGCAACATCACTGTGGCGACACCTAACGTTGAGAACAAGAACAAACTTTTTCGAAACTCTAAAAAACAAAAGAAAAACTTACGTTTGCAGCCTCCGTAATGCTTGATTCCGGGTTCTTCTTTGCCTTTACAGACCTTGAATTTGTATGTGCATATACTTTGGTGTGTTTTATCTTTATTGTCACACAACGGTTCTGACTCATTGGTGGCGCATGGTACACAAGTGCACGAGTACCGAGTCCCATTTACAGGCTCGCATACTCCATAATATGGGCAGGAAACGTTGATACATGGATTGTAATCTGTGAAACAAAATTGCAATTTAATTCACGGGATCGAAAGACTCGTGCAATGACCTAAGCTCGATTTCCGCCACTCCCTCGGGTGAGTACAGGCTTATTCTCCGAAACATTGGCTTCTTAATCGAGCCTAGATATACCCAGCTGGAGACGTCAGACGTCATACTTACATCCTACAGCCATATAGTTGACAGTGATGGGGTCGTGTGGAGCGTCAAACCGCTGGATGTCTTTCAAGCATACTTCAAAGTCAGTCTTGCTGACGTTCTTAAGCAAAGAGAAAAAATGAGTTTATAATAACGTGTTCTAAAAAATGTCAACGTCATTAAAATCGTTTGGGATTTTACGCATTTTATTGATCCTTATGCTATATGAACCAGCAATTTTTTTCGCGTTCAGGAATGCAATATGTTTGAATTTAAAAGTGAATTCAACTAATCTGTTTTATGGAAACACCGTAAAACGGTGATGATACAAGTTACATCTCTTGTTTAAATCAATGTTAAGTCCCAGGGTGGGGGGCGGGGTCAGACCCAGGGGAACTTGACATTTCATGGAAGCCAGAGTCAAAATTCCTCATCCCCAGGCATCTACTGAATGTCAATTTCCCAACCCTGGGGCAAAGCGTCCAAATCTCTACCAAGGAGAAGGCCCTCTCAGCCAATTTCTCGTGGGTAGACCGCCCCCCCCCCCCCTCCACCCTGGGGCTTAACATTGATAGTGCATTCACCTTTCAACTTTGCAAAACAGTCCAGACACCCTTAATCTTACCCTGACCCATTCTTGCATGGCGTTATGGTCAGCGTCTATGGTAGCTTTGACGTTGTCTTTGTGGTGCTCAGCAGTTGTAATCATGGTTGGAGGGGTGTAAAACTCGTTGGCAAAGTTCACAGTCTAAACGAAAATCATGATAATTATAAAACCTATTTTATTGCCTGTGTAATCACTAAAAGCTAGATATTTTGCACACACTTTTTTTCAAGCTCATTGGAAACCAAGGGTCATTCGCCTATTCATGTTGACCCGGCTATGAGGATTCTGGGCACTATGATTTTCTGGTATCTCACGATAATGGCAACAGAAGACTCTGTGGCTTGGTTCAAGGGTTATGATGATGTTAAAACCGAAGTGGAATACTTTCTTTGTCAAAGAAAGTTAAGGGACTAAGAACATCGATTTCAAACTGAAATTTGACTGAAGAAAAATGGGATTGATTTTTATGGGTTGAGGGGAGCTGGTGAGTACATGCTATTTTATTTCAGACTTTATCTAACGTCTCAACTTAAGAAGCTGCAGTCTGTTCTCCTGGACACACTCAAAAATTACTTCAAAATACACTGATTCAGTCAGGTTGGCTTGTACCAAAAATATTTGGAGAAGACTATTCTTTTTCTTCAATTAACTTCCGCTTCGATTAACCCATGAGCCATCAGTAGAAAGCACTTCCTACGTAAATGATTTGTTCTCAAGAGTTGAAGCATTTGTCAAAGGCTTGAAAAACTCCGGGTTAGATCCCAGATCTGTTCTGCTCAGAGCAGTTCTGTTAAGTTACGGTTGGCGACAGAGAAACTTAGACCAAAGTAATAAAATAAAAACCTATGTTTATTGCTATTAGCCACAGTAAATATGCATGACTTTCACCTGGCAATAACTGAAGCCTTCAGATCGGGTCGGAGTTTCGTCGTTGGGAAAATACACCTCGGAGCGCCACGGTACATTCCATCCACTGGGATTGTTAGCCATTACTAAAATGTCCTAAATAGAAATCAAAATGAAGAGGTAAATTTCAAAACTGCAGATATTCAACAAGATGTGAAGAGTTCCGGGACTTGATCGTTAGGAGATTCTTGGCAAGAAGAAGACACTGGATTTCTGCAATTAAGGATCTGGGTGGGTGTTTCTTTTTCAGTTTATCATGGAACATATTCGCTTCCGTACGAGTTTACTGATCAGTTGTAGGCTCATTTTCATAGTATAACGGCTATCTTTCGTATGGACGCGAACTGACTGAATTTCACTCACCACTTGAACGTAGCTGTGAACACCGTCAAAGTTTTTCAGCTCTCGAACGCAGGCTTTGAAGCCTTTATGTTTAACATCTTCCGCCCAAACAATTGCCGCGTCGTGCTTGTTTTCATGAGGAGAGCCTGGTTTGTGAACCGCTGTCAAAAATACATATGGAGGAGTTTCGTACGCCTGTAAAATGATAATTAGGTATTAAATAAAGAGGAGCGTGCGTATCGCGTTTCCTAATTTTAAATAGAGCCCGTGATACTAAAAAACGGGATCTTTACTTTTAAAACCTAAGAAGGAGTGTTGTTTTTGAGTGCAGTGTGTATAGGATCACTTTAGGTAAACACTCTGGAAACCGGTTGTCCACAAACTCAAGCTAACAAGACTAACAACGTTCTTGGAAGATGTTCGTCACAAACGACATTACGGCAAGTACTGACTGACACTTTTACTCTGAAACTGAACAGCCTACGACAGCATTACGTGAGGATTTTTTCGTTAAATAACCAGAGCAATTTTCCATGAACCACGATGTTCAAGGGAATTATTTACCGAAAGAAATATTCCAAGTTCTTACGGGGAACGTGTGAGCGAAGATAAAAAGAAAATACAACACCATACCTTTGGGTATTCTTGTTCTGCACAGATTGTTCCCGTTGTATAGGGCGCAAAGACCTTTCTTGTTGCATAACCATCACTGCTTTTCACATCTTGATAAGCCATCCACTGAAATAATATTGTTCTTCCACCATCCGAAATAGCTGAAGTAGTAGCCACACAGGCCTTGAATCTATAGCATACAGAAACGTACTCAGTGAATCTGCAGTTTTCCAAATTCATGGATACCACAAAATGTGTGGAATCGGCTCGAACGGCAAAAGGTGGTTGGTTTGACGAGTGGTACATCATAGTCCGACTACCGGTTCACTTTTTAACGTAGACGCACTAGAAAAATACTGGGCCCGGTTGTTCGAAAGCCGATTAACACTAATCCAAGATTAAAATAAATCAAGGAGGTTATTTCTCTATCCCCAAACGTTGTTCAATACTGATATTCTGCAAAATCTTAGAGGAAACAATTTTCGTCCAAAAGCGAAAAACTGCAACTAAAGTTTACGCTAATCCTGGATTAGGTTAATCGGCTTTCGAACAACCGGGCCCTGGTCAATTGAAAACGCGTGGTTCACATTAAACGCACCCGGGATTAAATACACGCGTGACGCAAGAAACGTGACGCAAATGTAGTGAAATCGTCAGTGAACTTGTGTGAACTGCCAAAACGCAATCGCAAGCATCGGAACCCATTTGACACAGAACGCAAACAATAGGCCATTTTACAGTTATGTGTTCGGTGGCCTGGCCTTTGGGTAGAAGCGAAGCTGGAGTTGACCTTGTTTTGATTACAGACCTCACTGTTTTTCCCATGTTAATCATGTTTTTGTTATGCTAACTAGTCCACAACTGCACGAGAAAGACAGGTTTGTATCAAAAGAAGGTCACCTCTATCCTCGCTTCTATTCAAAGGCCACGTCACTCAACATACTACTGTTTTCCCGAGTCAACCAACTAGTGTGAACCCTTTGGACTTCGCTTCGATTTAATTTCACAACAAACCACAGGGTATCTATTTTAGCCTGGTTTTCACTAGCGACGCAAGCATAAGCGCAAACGTAAGCTCAAGTGCAAGTGAAAACAACAGCAACATAAGCATAAGTATAAGCAGAAACATAAGAGGAACGAATCCACTTATTTGTCAAGTCTGGTTTTCACTTCGGACATAAGCACAAGCGCAAGAAAGGAAAAATTTTAATGCTTGTGCTGGTGCTTGCGCTTGTGTTTATGCTTGCGTCGAGGTCGTTTTCACGGTGAAATAAGAGCTGTTATGTTTGCGCTTGTGCTTGCGCTTACCGGCTTGCGTCGCTAGTGAAAACCAGGCTTGAGTAGTCAAAATAATTTTCTTCTTTCGGTTGAACTGGGAAATATTTTCGTAGATCCTCATACATTAACGATAGACGCATTACCACAACATTCGTGTCCCATAGTAAATGCAGAACTACTACCTTATGGCGCTCTGTGAATGCACAGAGGTCCATAAGAAAAAAATGGATTTTTCGTATTTCAGCTTACTTGAATAAAGAGATTTCTTCAGCCCATGTTACCGCAGTACTGTATTTGTCGGAAGTCAAACGCAACTGGACCCTCACCACCCCCGAGGCAAAAGGAGGATCTAAGTTGACAACCGTGCAATTATTATCCTCGCCTTGCTTGACAGTCACCTCGTCAGATCCAAATAACATTCCGTCTGAGGAAGTCGTGACTGAAACACAAGCGGGCAAGAAACACGGATTTAACTCTTTACACTAGAAAAGAAAACGAAACTCGACCGTTGAATAATTTCTTTTTATCTGTTCACTTCGAAACATACTTATATACGCCAAGAATATGGGGGAACGTTTTCAGAAACGGTGTTTTTAAAGTTACCAATATAAACGTAGAATGTTTAAGGTTTCAACGCTATCTTTAGAGATTTTGTTTCAAGAAGGTTATGAAACAAATTTTAAAACAGCTTCGAATCACATTCTGAGAATGACTGATAAGGTTTTACTTCAAATTCTTTTGAACACTCAAGGTGACCAAGATTCGAAAAGCAATTCGTAAAAACCAAGATGTATACTAACCTGGCATTACTCCAGAAAAGAAGGTGCAAAAAATGGACAAGGTGAGAATCCTTTGGAAAACACCCATGGTCGAGTTGAACGAAGCTCTGGTAGCAGCAACAACAATAACCGACCTTTGGTAAAGGAATACAGAAATGCTGCACCACTACTTTGAAACAGCCTTTTAAATAGCTGACCATGAATAGGAAATATGAGAGGTGTGAAGCGCACGAGACTCAACAAAGCAAAATGTTTTCAACAGTAAAGAACAATTAAAAGACCGACCCCAAGGGAATAACGCATTGAGGCTGTCGTGAGTCAGATTTCTAGCACTGAGATGTCAGAAACTGGTACGAAAACTTTTCATTTGGAAAATTAATTAGCCTGCTAATTCTGTTAATTCTATACTTTTCTTTTTGTTTTATTTTCGAGTGTTAAAATTTAAAAAGTGGCGTTTTATAAAATTAAAAGTGACAGCTAGGTTTGAGCTTATATGTTTTTTCGTTTGTTTGTTTTTCATTTTTTTATCCTGATTTGTACAGCCAAACCTGGAGGATATCATTTTTCTGTTACAAGCATTTTTCAAATCGAAACACTTGGAAAAGCTCTGTCATCCTCAGAATGTGATTCGAAGCTGTTTTAAAACATGCGAGGAAGAAAGGAAAAAGGATCACACGAGCTGTTTTTCACACCAATTTGTGAAGTGCCGCTTGCGAGAAATGACAAACAAACAAATATTATTGTTTGTCATTGAAAAGGTGCCACGTGCTCAGTGTTATTGCTCAGACAAAAACATCTTCAGAATCATTTCCAAAACATCGCAACTTTAATTCTACTTTTTCCTTCTTTTCTTTTGAGGCAATTCGATCTTTTCGAAGTCCACCACAAGCCTTAAAGGGGGCTACTATGATCAATGTTTGCTGATTGTTAGCCGACCATTTTGTAACATTTCACTTCTAATGGTTAGTATTGTTTCTTCTGACCAAGAATACAACCAAGACTATAACTATTACAGTAACTACCGTGCAGTAGACCAAGAAGACAAAAGCGACGAAGAAGAATCGTCATTTTATCAACATCGTAGCCGACGAAGAAGAGAAGGTAACTTTCAGAATTTTTATTAAAAAGTGCAAGGGGAGGAGTACTAAATTTTGATAGCCTATTTCACAGTTATGTGATTAGTAACCTGGCCCCAGTTGTTCAAACGTTGGATAGCGCTATCCACCGGATAAATCACTATCCAGTGGATAAGTAATGGGAAAGCTAATTGCACTATCCACTGGATAGTTATTTATCCGGTGGATAGCGCTATCCAGCCTTTGAACAACCGGGGCCTGGCCTTTAGAAAGAAGCGAGGCTGGATATGTAAATTTGGACCAGTTAGTATAAGAACGAATTACAACAGAATAGCAGACCTCCAACCTCGCTTCTACTCAAAGGCCAGGCCACTGAACACACAATTGGAAAATGGACCATTCACTCCCCCCAAAAAATTGCCCAATAAAAGTACTTAGCATATTTGTTATGAAAACACTAGAAAGTCTGTTTAGTGTATCGTTCTCATGGTGACCTACATTTCTGTTAGCTCAGTAAAAACGATCCCATCTGATCGTAGAATCTGAGATTTTATATTAGAGCGTGGGTATACTGTCCTTTCTTTGTTATTTCTCTGAATACTGGTTCTTCCTGAATCTTCCGATTTGACGCTCTACCCGAATCCACCCCACCCCCCACTTATATATTATCGCCTTACTTACCGCCTCTATCGGAAACGTTCGCCCTTGCGATATGCGACACATTTAAGACTGAATGATCAGTGTAACTTACAGACTTGTGTTAAATAATACTTTGATTGATATTTAGGTTGGATTCTTCTTGTATTTTTCTTGTTCATAATTATGCTGGTGATATTGATCATTGTCTCTCTTGTAAAACCGAAAGAGGATTTTGGAATGGACATGATTGGTATGTAAACACTTGACGTGTCTTTTTTTCCTTGTTACATCTTCATGTTTTTCTCAGATGTTTTACTACCTGTTGCAACGTTATGTATTCCTACGAACTGCGCTTTATGTATGAAATTCTCACGAATGTTTTCCATTCAGTGAAGGGTCAAATACCAGCTGTTTCCTCCACTGACCTCCGCTATGGGAAGCTAACTTTTGACATTCCCGAAGCCACAACCTACAAGTGTAACAAGGCACAATTCTCCCCGCCATTCTCGACACAAGATGTGTTTGTCCAGGTGGCGCCGTCTCGATCCCATCTGATGACCCGCTCTCTGCTTCAGGCCGTGACAGTCTGGCTCGAGTGGACAACTTCATCTGGGTTTTCTGCGTGTGTTGAAACTTCGGGACCATCGGGTGACCGACGGGTAAGAAGCAAGGATTCACAAAATACGAAGAAACCCTCAATCATTGCTGTCATACGGGGATCGTTGGCAAGAACCTTTTCCTCGCTCATATAAATTCTTACGTACTTTTTGCTGATCAGTACTGCGCAAGTGCAAATTGCTACAGGCCTGGAACTAATTAGTAATCATCTTCCTCAGGTAGTGGATGTTCATTGGCTAGCATTCCAAGGTCAGTCAGAGGGCTCTGCGGCAGGAATTGCGGAGATTCCATTTTGGACAACTGGGTCTTCTTATGTTGAGATCAGCTTCTCCTCAGTAAGTCGTCTTTATTATAGACCATGCATTTTTCTGCAACTTGGTTTGACAGAAATCTTGGGAAGAATAGACAACGCACTAACTTTACGATTCGAGGCCAAATTTTAGGTGAAAAAGAGAACAAACCACGTGACCAGCAAGAAGTATACATTTACCTTGAGAAGTGAATGGCGCACGTAGGTCATGCTGTAGACTCGATTTTTGCTTCAATTGATTTGTATCCGCGGGAAACAAATTACTTGTTATATTGTGAAGTTAACTGAGTAAAAGAAGTAAAGAGAACCAATTTGGAGTTAATTGTCCAACGAAAAACCAACAACCAGCGTCCTATTTGACATCAAGTCCTGACTGATTTTTGTTTACTAGTCGTCAGTACACAGTACATTTCCTCGAAAGTGGTACTCGCCGAATTTTTGGTCATTTACCGCGGAATGGGACTCACTAAATTAGTACTACAATCCTGTCTTTAACTGGACATCAAACACCTTCTAGCCTGTCCCAAACCAGGTCCATTTTCTCCTTCAGTTTATTCTAGACTACTGTTCTTCGTTTCACTGTTCAGCTTCCAGTTAAATGTTTACTTACTCCTCTTTAATTTGGATTAATTTGAATTGATTTCTACTCCTTACCTCAGACTAAACTACTTGAAAACCTATTTACCACACTACAATCAGTAATGAACAAGCAAGTGATCCTCGCAGTTATTTTTTAGGCTTTATTTTCTCTATTGCTGAGGTAATGTTCATAACTGCGAGGATCACATCAACACATGCTCATTATTTCATCCACTATTCAAATGTATGATTTCATATATTCACATTCACACATGAGAATCATCACCATCACCACCTGATTCCCTCTTATTTAATCCACCTATCCGCGTTAACTGACACCATACCAATGTCTTTGTTCTGTGATGTATTTTTTCCATACTTTTATGAACAGATCCTCAATCCAGTACCAGAAGTGTTTGTCACTCCAATTCATCGCTTCCCACAAGAAAGAAAGAATGCAGCCTCGGTTTGGAGCGAAAACGTAACCAGTCGTGGATTCAAAATCTTTCTGCGAGAACTGATTAACTTTAGTGGCGGGCACAAACACATTCGAGTGGTAAGTACGTTGCAGAGGTTTCACTGATAACGCTTATTGATTGTGACAATAAAAATTATGATAGTCTCACTATGGCTCCGCAGCCCGAAAGAAGGTAAAATATACAACAACAGATGTTCAAAGTTTTCACCAGCGACGCTACAAGAATTATTTGATGATTGTGCAGTAAATTCATGATCAGGCCGAACGTATTAAACTGAGTGTTAACAATAAAAATGGACTGTTTACTTTCCTTCAGCAATGGATCGCCCTTGTAACGACCCCAATCGGTTGGAAGATACCAGAAAAATCAAAGATAAAGTTTAAAAACACGGGACCACCGGAGAAACACATGCAATACAGTTTTTGTGAGGTGAAGGAAACACCGTCAGTAATCTTACCGTTATCTCACTCGTAATCTTATGAATTCCCGCTGGAGACTGGGTTTTTCCGAGCACTGATTTCATCATCACATACTTAATATACTATTTCATTCTTTACGCATTCGGTGGTTCGTTGGCTTTTGTCAACATTGACGTGGAAATCCGTTCTTTTTTTATTCCGACTAAGAAATTTATATTCATTTGTCTTTCACCCTTTTTAGAGAAGACTATTTGAGAGAATCTCTACTCTGATAATAAATTGGCATTTGATTTTCAGAAACATTTTGACTCAGTACAGTAACAATAAAATAAATAATTTATATACTTTTTTATAGAATGTATCTTTCAAAAAGCCCTTTTATCAGACTCCTGTTCTCCTGCTGAGTCCAAGTCACAAATGGAACAGAGAAAATGTGCTATCAGTTAGTCCAGAAAATAACGCCATCACTTCCTGGGTGGAGGTTTGTACAATGACGCTACCTGGTTTCGTTAACTTGTGTTATCGTATTTTTCGTATCATCAAGAGCTGGGCCGTAGCCAGACGAAAATTGTCACCGAGGCAATTGCTGCAAAAACTACCTCTTTAATATTCATTAATTTTCATAATATTAATTTTTTCGATGTATAGCCTCAGAGAAACATTAAAACATCCTTGCGCCTCTGTCAAACTACACAGACTGCTTATTTTTCGTAAGACACAAAGACGGAAAAATTCAAAATGTTTACCGAGGCAAGTGCCTCGGTTTGCCTCATACTTTACTGGCTACGGCCTTGAAGAGAAGGCGGTGAATTTCGACAATGAAGCCACTCTCAACAAGCTAGGGTTTTGTCGAGGCAACAATTTTCCGGCGCCTGCGACTTGAAACTGTCCAAACCTCGAACGGAAGCTGGGGGGAAGGGTGTTACCTATTCTTGGCACGCCATTTGTCAACTTTATCAAAAGAATGACTTTGGTCTTATTAGCCACGATTAAAATTTTTTAAGCAAAAGGTTACTAATTCAATTTTTTTTTCTGCTATGAAGAACCTTGATACCGTTGATTTCACAGCGTGTGTTAAGGACTTGCAGCCTTATGAAAAACATCACGATCCGATAACTGTGCAATACATTGCCTTTGGAGGTAAGGTGATTTCACGGGAAAGTTTAAAATTGTATGGAAGCACGGAGAACTAAAGGGGAAAATTCACTTAAATGTGAATAAATAATAGATAAAATATTAGTCTATTTAATCACACATTGAGGAAATGTTCGAACGTATAGGACCCAAAGATAAGAAAAATGGGGCCGGAATCCCTAACGTGGTCTTCTGCCTAACTTTGTTTGATCCAAGATGGTGCATGTCTGAGAGTATCTCTTTGGTAAGATTTCTTGGCAAGTGCCTTTTTCTGGTGTCCATTGTCAGATAGGTAGAAGGGAATCTTGCAGGACGTTACTTATTGCATGGCATCTCAGTCTAATAATGTGGTTTCCCTCATGATCAAGATATTTTAAAATTATTGAATAGAGTGTAACATCCTTTGATTCTCTGCATTTAGATATTGATCCGTGTTTCAACGTGGAGTGCTCATATTATGCCAAGTGCAAAGCCTTCGGGCCGAAGAATGCCACGTGCGTGTGTAACGAAGAAATACCAAGCTATGAAGAGGAGGTGTCCTCAGAGGAGGACGTCACCTATCAGAATTCCTTCTCTCTAGAGCAGGACTCGTGTTTAAAAGGAAGGAGAATCAGAATAAAGAGACCTGGAAGCTGTCAACGTAAGTTTGTTATGTGTGACCAAACATAAAAACAATCAAACTAAAAATATGGTGGCCATCGAGACAGAAAGCGTGTTGCTAGCAATTGACTAAAGTGCGACAAACAGTGGAGGCGCTAAGTACGTAGCCATTATAGTTCCAGTCTTGATGTAACTGAGGCAAAATATAGAAAGTTTATGTCAGCTTAGAAACTTGGCAAAATTTGTAGGCAGATTCGAGCGATTTTCAATTGAGTGTCGAAAGTAATTCGCGTTTGCTTTGGTTTTGATTAAATTCGCTCTGTGATTGGTTGACAAAATTCGCGCCACTTTTCAGCCAATGAGAAGCAAACCCAAAACCATTCGCAAGTTGCACGCGCGCATTTTCCCGCGCTTGCCGCCGGTTGTGTGTAATTACTTCAAATTCTGATGGCATCAATAAACTGTCTTCGTCTCTTGTGACTGGTTTTACGACACTTAATGGAAAACCGACTGGTTTTACTACATTCAATTAAAAACCAGTCTTTAGAAGTTATTTCTTAATCATAAGCTCCCACTTTTTGTCTTTCTTTCCAGCATTTTTAGTTTTTAGAGGTCGTACGTACGTCTTCCTTGGTAATACTGAAGCTCAGTGCAGACAAGTCACAATTAACTTCATGTTCCTCGCACACAAACCCATTCACGTGCACGTAGCCGTCAATTACTTCAACACATCCGGGCAATTCACGCACGCAGCTGCGGTAGTCTGGACCGAAGACGTATCACCCACAAAATTCCTTATCTGCGCACTAACAGCAGGGAGAATCGACCGCTTACCACCTGACGGTGGGCTTACCTTCGTGGATTTTTTAGCCTATCAAGGAAACCCTGTGGGTTCTGTGACAGGACACGAGGTTCTTCCAAGCTGGTGGGATGGAACAACTTGTAAGGTCATCGCCCTACCACAGGTTTGCGTGATATCTTGTTTTATAAAATAACTGAGATAGTATGCGCTCTGATTGGTTTATTTTACTGGTTATCTCATACTTTGTCGTGAAACACCTTGTTACTACTTACAGTTATTTTATATCGTGGGGAGAACTCTCGAATAGCTTTCCAATGTTTCTCCAGACACCCATAGAAAATGCGGTCGTTTACATGAAAAGTATGTAGCTTTACAACGTAACTGGGCCAAGAACTAAGCAGTAGAATGGTGACTGGTGAAATGCAATGGCTTGATAGAGAATTTTAAACATAGTGCGAATGTGAAACCCTCACTTATTACCCTTTTTACTGAACTGTGACAATATTGGTTAACATTGGTTAACATTGAGATATTGTAAGTCGTGACGTGTTAGCCTCGTTTTCATGGATTTAAGAGTTGTTGTTGAACCGCCATCTTGAGAGTTGTTGCACATTGCACTTCGTCTTCTAGTCCGGCTTAATACACCGGTAATAAATGTTACATGAACATTTTGAGAATAAGTCCTTAGCTGCGTTTCAACGTCTTATGCCTTCATTATCTGGCAATTACTCTTAATGCATGAGCTCATATTCATGGCATAAGATTGCAATAAAATTAGTATGCAATTCTCTTCCTATCAACAACCAACGAGGTACTGCATTTGACTGGCAAGGATAGGATAGGATAACTTTATTTAGACACGGTAAATGCATCAGCCACAACTAAGAAAACCTAAATATATACCTGAATTAATGTAAAATACACAACGGTTAAAACTACATTAGTCTAAAATTACTCTAAATAATCAATAAATATATATCTATAGTATTAGATGACAAAATAAAAACCTGCTGGGGGTGCGTATAAACCTGTATTAGTTCAGATATGGTACAGTTCAGTAGCAAGGGTCAGCCTTTTCTTTCTCCCTGAGACTGTGGTACCACCTACAGGGTGTTAAAAATCCATTCTGCGAGAAACGTTAAAAGTTTGGGCTCGAACTGAGAGGTGTTCGAAGCAATCCCCGGGCGGAGGGGGGGGTGCTTCCACAAAAATTGGGTGGAGGTGTGCGGCACGCTTCCTGACACCCTTACCCTATTTCAGACAAAAAATCTGTGATTTTACCTTCCCTATTTCAGACCTGATCAAAAATTTGATATCCTATTTCAGACCTGACCCTTAAATCAATACTCTATTTCAGACCTGCCTTATAATCAGTTCCCTTGGTCAGACCAATTAATGTTAAAGGCAATGTTTATACGCTTTTATTAAGTAGGATACAAAACTGTACAAAGTTTCGAGCTTTAAATTTCACACTACAAAGCAGGTTGCATAATGCGCCTCCAATTCAAGACAAGAGTGTACAAACCATACCCTATTTCAGACCAAAATGGTCAAAAATGATACCCTTTTCACGCCAAAACGGCTAAAAAACATATCCATTGGCGCCGCACATACCTATATAGCCCATATAAGGGAGTACCTCCCACCCCGCCCGGGAAGCACCTCAGGCGTTAAATATAGCTAACAACTTAAAAAGTTTCAATTTATTCGTCAGAATAAGTTCTCTCGGCCTCCCTATGTCCTAGTGTCCGGCCAACATACCTTTTCAGGACGCAAACATGACGCAGCAACGATTTGGGCTTCAAACATTGGAAGGGAAGAGTTCACAGTGTGCTTGAGAGAGATGCAAAATTTTGACGGATTGCATGAAAATATTACTGTGGTAAGTTGTGTTATGGCGAGGACTGGGTGAAATTAATAACCGTCAACGCTTGCTGCTATTACAACAAAGACAGCGTTTGTCCACCATCATCGTAAAACTGGCATTGCGTTAACAGAGAGTGTTTGCTCACGTGACCAGCGGCCATATTAATTTTTTGGAACAAAGGAAGATTTTGTATAAAAACAGAGTTCAATTCCCAGAAGACTGGTTTACTCTTTATAGATCTGGAAAAGGTACAGGATTACTCCCACCATGGCCGCCGCTCCTTTGTTTTGCTGCTCTATCATGGCCGCCGTAACGGTCGACTCTATACATACAATTGCCTTAAACAATTCAGATCTTTCTCTGAAAACAAACTCGAGTTTTCTATAATTTATGGCACTTTAGATTGTTTGTTGTTAATTTAACCTCTCATGCATGCATAAGATAAAATTAGTCGATCTCAGTTTTCGCTCGATAGATCTCCTTTCTCAAAAACCGACGTTGCTGCGAAAAACCTGCTCACTTTTTATCACAAACAATCCTAAAGACAGTCACTTTCACTTTTCCGGCCATGACCTCCCTAAAAATCACTTCGTTAAGGGAGTCTCCTTTGTAAATATTGTTATTATTTATAAAAAAAAGCTGCGTGAGAAGGAAACTACTTTCGGCAACAGCAGATTTAGTGATCAGTCTTCGATCCCTTTTTGCTTTGAATCTTTCTCTTTTTTGCACCAAAGGACTGGATGGCATTCTTTCATCTTCCAAGGGAGATGGGCATTGACTGGCAAAACATCACTTTCAATAGCAAAATGAAAATAGAGTCGTTTAGTGGAACCAACTATGCATTTTGCAAGGTGAGAGAAACATGTCTTGTAGAGTCAACACTGTGTTGAAAAGAGTATCCAACTATACATGTACATATGTACCTATCTACCTACCTACCCATACCTACCCATACCTACCTACTCCCCCGCCTCTATCTACCTAATATCAAATAATGTTTGAACAGTTGAAGTCTTTCTCTGCAGACGGTCACATTTGACGCGACTTTCTCCGATGCACCATACGTGATTATTTCGGCCAGTCACAACAGTCACCACGGCAACACGCCACAAGAGTACAACAGCATTGCAACTTGGGTTGAGGTAAGTTCACAATTTCCAGAGGCTGCTTTGACCATCAGCTGTGCTACGCGAACCGCAAACAACAGGTTCATAATTCTTCAGACCTGAAAATGGTCCAGGAAATACTTTTTTGTTTGATTCATTATTTTTTTTCCTTTTCAGAATATCAACTCACTCGAATGCCGAGTTTGTATGAAGGAGCTGCATTCACCATATGGCTATGATTCGGTGTCAACAACACTGGTAGCAATAGGTAAATTATCAGCTACTTATTAACTGCGAGTGAGGTCTTTACGGGAAAATCTCAAACTGAGGCCTTGCCATGTTGAAACAGCGGTAGCGAGGTCAATGCATCAAGGTGAGGTTTGATATTTTCCTGTAAACACCGAACGTTCGGAATAGTGTTTTCATTTGGTTTACTGCAACAAAAGAACCTATTTGCTTAAAAATAGAATGCAATTCCCAGAGGATTGAGTTTGGACACTAACATGGCCGCCGTGACGTCATATGAAAATAATAAAAGGCGTTTATGTGGCTTTTTTTAAAAAACAAAAAGCAAAAAAACAAAACGGGTTTAAGAGTTGTTTTGTTGTTTCTGCATAATTCGTAATCGGCCCGTTGGCATTACGAGCGAATAATGCCCTATCATTTCATCAATCAAAGTGCGCGTCACGTCATATCGACTACACGCACCAATCATAGGAAATAATTTAAAAGCTTTTTTAAAACTAAACACAGCCAGCTCGAGGTTTTTTGTAGCTGACACGACGGCCAAATTAATAATAACCATGAGCAACCCGTCTAATTGTTTACCCAGCACTTGACCGATCATTGATAGTCAATTGTTTTGTTGATTAAAAAATTTCAAACAACTAACATCGTTAGAATTGGAGCAATTAAGTTTTTCTAATTTTTTTCCTTTGCTCCGTTAAAGAGTTAACTAAGATAAAAAATACACATCAACGTATTTTGTTCGTTGTTTTTTAGGTCCAAGCAGCAAATAAAGTACGGCATTCAAGGGAGTTTACATCTGTGAGAACAATTTTTATGACAACACTTGAAAAAGGACGGAGTTACGCGATAAAAGCAGAGGCCAACGGAAGCAAGTTTTGCCGTCTAAGTTGATTTTAATATTTTAATTACGAAACAAGACACGTTGTTAATTTCCACTAAAACTGATGAAAGCAGAAATTAATGACGAGATAATTTCTTAAAACTGGAATGGAACAGACGTGTGTAGGTTTGCACAAAGGAGAAAAACATTAAAAAAGCAAAAAACTCGAGTCATTGGTAATTTTATTCTAATACCATTAAACTCGTAGTTACCCTTTTTGGTGTGTCAAACCGATGGAAAATTAAAGCTCCCGAAAAAGTAACAAAACAAGAAAAATGGGGGGAAAACTGACAACACTACACCGAAATGATACTCACAAATGGTTATAACTAAATTAATACAGACACTTCAACAGGCAAGGCCCTTTAATACTAATAGTTATGTTATCCTCAAATGTACAGCTTTAATAAGTTACACTTAAATGTAATAAGATTGATGCTGTCACGAACAAATAGTCAAGATACCCGTTGTATTGGCAAAATGATAAATAATGTACCAGGAAGCGACAGAGGCCCGTTGAACGATTAAATATCCCTGAAAACCAAAACAGAATGCGTGAGACGGGCCTCTGGTCGCAGGAGCTGAGAAATAGGCCATTTCCGAGTTCATGTCTGCCTCCTCTTCAAAGCGAGTCTAAGTGCGAAGTTTTTGTTATGAAAATTAGTTTTCATTCATATGTAAAGTAGAACTAATTACCATCACAAAAACTTCGCACTTAGACTCGCTTTGAAGAGGAGGCAGACATGAACTCGGAAATGGTCTATTCGTTTCCATATCATCAAATTGGGACTAAATTTGTCCTAGTTGGTTGATTGGTTCTTCAAATGAAACAACTGTGATTGGCTTACGAAAAGCATTGTTTCCCCAGCGGACATGAAACAAAAACTCTGATTGGCTTAGGAGAAGCGTGGTTTCCCGGGCGACAGCACAGTACGGAAATGCGGTTCAGTATTTGTTCGAATACAAATGGTATACAAATTTTTGAATTAAAATAAATTACGGTCGATAATTTCACCTTTTCCGGCGAAAAATACGCTCTACCCTCAGAGATGGTAATTTCGACAGAAAAATAAGGTAGTGATCTCTTTGCCTCTGGAACAACATACTTTATATTGTTTGGACTTTTCAATACATTAACTGTGATACAGGCTGAAGGATACAACTCCAGATTTGTGATGACAGTTGAAGGAAAAGCAAAGTACAATATCATTTGATAGTTTTACCAAAAAATCTGACTCTTTGTTTGTGGCTTATCGGTAAACGGAGCGAAATTCTTAACAAAACGTTTAGCAAGATGTTCTGGAACCAACATTGTACCATCACTGGTTTGGCTAAACTAAGCTCCTAGTCCATTTCAAAATAATAATCCCCTTTAAAACTTTGTCGAAGACAAGAAGCCATCATCTTCCTTAGAACAGCTCTTCTATAGATTCAACTTTAGGACAAGCTTGCCGAAGTTCCTATTATTGTTTCATGACGAATACAATACGGGAAAAAATCTACTTGACACGATGTATAATCCATTTGCTCCGAAAGCGGCAAATGTCTCTTTCCAAGGGGTGATACTAAACTGCCAACAGATACTACTGTATTTCCTTCTGTAGTCATTTCTCTTCCTTTGGGGGTGCTAGTGGGGGCGTCAATGGAAGCATATAACCAGAGGACACAACTTTACCAATGGTCTCCACTTGGAATCCAATCTCGTGCAAATGACAGTGATCCAGAACCATGCGGCCATCAAAGGCAAACGCTGGTTTCAGCATGCTGTCATAAATACGTTTGTAGTCATACGTCTGTAAAAGATATAAAATTCAAAATAAGCTCTTTCCACCTGGCAACCGCACTCCGAAGAAAAGAAAGATTTTGAGGCAAACTCCATTTTAGCGTTCTATCGCACCTTGAATTCGTCCCACTCGGTGCAGACGACCAACGCATGCGCACTTTCAACAGCCTTGTAGGGATCATTCACAATTGTAATCAGACGGTTCACTAGCGAGAAAAAAGTAACTGTTAAAACGTTTTAACATAAACAAGTCAACTGTTCCTGATACCAACACTGGTTAAAAACGTCACAAATGATCGGGGACCAGGTTAAGGCCCGCAACACCCCGACACCCAGGATGTATCTTGGAAAGATGCCCTTCTCTCCCCAATCTCTGAAAACCCACACCTCAGCGGTCCGTTTCCTCTTTCGTTTATGTTCGTGTCTGTCTTTTTCGTTAAATACTGATTTTATACCTATACAGTGCTCTAGTGCATACTGGCCTCCTCAAAGCTCCCATTTTTCAAATTTTGTAGGTTTGCCCTGCCTAATTGTGCACTGCATATCATGTGGTGACAAACTATAAGTTAGTGGTATAAATAAGTTCTTGTACCTCTTTCTGGATCTTCAGAAATCGATGGATGTGTTAACTCCCTGATCGTAAGAAACAGTCAAACGAGTGTTAACATACAAGGTACGGTTTAACATGTCAAAGAACAAAAGTTCAAAAATTAATTTACAGTGTGAGCTGAACAAAAGTTATGGAAACTTTCACTTACAAATGGATTTGTTCCTTTTCAACTTTGGGATCATACACTGTTATCCTTGCTCCTTCGTCCATTAGATATTTACAAACATAAATACTTGCTGATTCCCTATCAAATAAGAGTGGTTTGATTGCCGTAAGAAGCACCCGAATCTTCAATAAAGAAACTAACTATTCATGATCAAATTGATTACTGAGCTTGTTTCTCAATACACTTAAATTAACATGAATCAGGCTCGATGACCAAGTCTTAGTACATGTAGTTGACTCATCTCTACTGAAGTCAATATGAGAACTGGATAAGCATGTCAGGATTGATCCCCACCCCTCCCAATAAGGTGAATCATAAAATCTCTGATGCTCGGTTTGGAGAACAAAGGAACTGGTAGTAGGCAGTTATGGGGTTTTCAATCTCTCAGTAATGTGTGCTTTCAGCAGATATCCATTCCCCTCCCACAGGGTTTTTTTTTGGTGTTTACCCCCCCAACCCACTGAGAATTGCACTAAATTAGCTCCATACTTTTCTTTTAAAACTTTCACTTTTGCCACCCCCTCCCCCTTGGGGGGAGGTATGAATATTTTCTAGAGCTGCACAATGGGAGAACAAAACGCACTGTAGTCTGTTTGTAAAATGATGAATTGCAAAAGATTTTCAAAATAATTTTAAAGGTGTAGAATGCCATTTTCAGGTAAATCAAGTATTGTAGCTAATTAATCCTGTATGTAGTCCTTCAAAATCGTTTATTTGGTTGGCATACTGTCTGTTCTGGTGACACGGCTTGAAAACATGCAATTTGTTCCTTCATACCACAGAAATTAATTATCTGTCAGTGGGCAGCCTCTGACCTACAGTACATGTAGTCATGCTGCTCAAACCTCGGACATACTTGGCTACATGTAGTAATCACAGAGAGGATGAGAGATAAAAATCCAACACACAAAAGGCAGGTATTTTTTGGCATACCTTTGTGATTTGTACAATGCAGGGCAGCCCAGTCTAAGCATAGTCTAATCCATTAATTGAGGTTAAATACATGTTTTCAGTCCACTATTCGTACCTTGTGTCTCCAGTGTTCTTCTTAAAGGCAAATCCAAACAGTGCAATTTTCTTGTCTGTTACAGTGTTAAAAAGGCAGTTGACAATTCTGTTTGCAAACCGTCGCCGCTGATACTCATTCATGGCAATCACTTGATACCAGTAAGCTGCCACCTCAGGAAGATTTAAGGCCTCACAAAGATACACAAGATTGAGGACATCCTTCTGGAAACAGCTCCCCCCAAAACCTGAACAAAAAGAATAGTTGCAGTGAACAAATCAACAAATTATTACTGACAACCAACACTTCAAAATGTGAAATCTGTATACTCACCAACTGAAGCTTGCAGGAAGCGGCTGCCTATTCTGGAGTCCCTTCCAATCGCACTTGATACCTCTGACACATCTGCACCTGTTGCTTCACAAATTGCACTCATAGCATTGATGCTGGAGATTCTCTGGGCAAGGAATGCATTAGCTGCCTGCAACCAAATATGGCCACAATATTTATTTGTTGGAGTGGCAAATGGTAAATTTGAGAAATATGTGAACCAGCAAACCCATGACTATTTTTCTGCAATCCAAAAGGCTTTTTTAGGCTTGAAAAAAATTGAGACAGCAAAATAATTTGCAGAAGAGGTTAGTAAGAGAATTTGCAACCTGGGAAATTTGAGTAACATTTGTTACTGCCAAGCAGCTTTCTAGGCATTCTGCTTGCTTGGACTTGAATTTGTTTAAGGTAGCAGTGTCAGTGAATAGACAACAATGTGGAAAAAATAAACCTTAATAATCCCACATGAAGCTGACTTTAAGTTCCAGTAAAACTGTGAGAAATTCATGATCAAATAGATGTAGCAATCATTATAAACATTGTAGGCAACCTGACAATACATCTGTATTCACTGCTAACAACAAACAACAAAAACAAGTGTCACATCTCTTACCAGCTTGGAGAGCTCTGAAGACCATGTATTGGTTTTTATTATATTTTCTCTGGGAATCCAGTGCTCATAAACAGATGAAAGTGCTTCAATTGCCTTCCATCCATTTCGAGTTTGCTCTCCTCCTATCAAACAAAATACCACATAGTGATGAGAAGAGTACATGTTACATTGAATTTGAATGTTTCCCCTTCTTCAAAGATCTAATTACCTATCAAGACCCTGTCAGGCTCCATCAAGTCTTTCATTGCAGTGCCCTCTGCCAAAAATTCTGGATTTGAAAGAACCTACAGGAGATTATGGACAGCATAATCCAGAGTGAATAAATGAACATCCAGTCACTGAAAAAGAAGCTTTGAGCAAACTTGACAGCTGTGAGCCACTTTAATCTTACTGGCAAAAATAATTAACTTGCATACCTGGAATTTTCCTCTGCTTCCATTTGCTTCAAATATCCTTGTAATACTGGAAATAATATTATTGAAATACATAAATAATAAGGCATTCTCACAGCCAATGAAAAATAACCAGGCTTCTCTGTGAAAAAAGAGAGCCTTGACTTGTATAATGTATTTTGCAGTGCAGCCTTTTAAGTCTGCTGATGAATCTGTATATGTTAAGCCAGGTTTCACAATTCAAGAGAATGCTTAAATTAAGCTGTGCTTTCTCGTAGTGCTGTTTAAGTAGCAGTGCAAAGTTCGAGCCTATAAGTGAAATCCTAAGTAATTAGATAAATAAAAATTATTTCAACTAACATTTCTATTGCAGCACTATTCTATGGTGTTGTTTCTTTTAATTCTTGTGCTGAACAAGGCTGTTTAATTTGTGTCTGGTTGGCATGTGGATCAAATTACATATGAAGGCAGTACCTTTCTGCAGCTCTCACAGGAACTGTGCTCTTTTCCACAACAATCTTCTCGCCATTGGCAACCTCAGCAATGTGTCTGGCAGCTGATTCTATGTACTTCAAGTCTGGAGCACGACCCTGAAAAGTAAAATATCATTAGTTTGCTAGTGTAACACTAACCAGGAATGATTATTTCCAGACCATGGAATTATTAATATGTAAATCTGTTAGTTATTAATTCCACTACAATCTTGAATTGTTTCTGATTTCAAATAATTACAAACCTGAGGGTACTAATTATGCTATAAAATCTTGTACACTGATATTTATGCAATCTTGACTTTCTGTTGTATCAGATTGTGAACAGTGTGAATTTCAAATGAATGCTTAGCTGTTTTTTTTTTTAAATAAGCCATGAAACAATAACGTGCGAACAGGTGCAGCTTTCATGAAATATCAACAACTTGGCATCCCGCTTGGCAAATAAAAAGCAAATTGCCAGCTTTGAACATAACAGTGTTTCTTAAGTTAAGATGGGTTGTAATAATTATTGCATACACGGGCCGGGAGGTTTAAACTTAACCTTCATGCTAAGAATAATAATTGAAATAAATCATTTAGTACTTTATCAATAGAAAAACTTAGCAAGCAATTCAGTTACCGACACTATGACGACGAAACTGTAAGAAAAATATTCTTAAGAAGGCTTTAATATGTAAGATAACCCGTATAAGATTGACCACGTATCACCACATACATAATTAATTCACATCTAAAACTCAACGTCAAGTTCATGATCAAAACAGTTTCAGTATTTGTCAACCATCTTAAACCTTTTTTTCTAATCATGCTATCAGAAGGGGCGAAATAAATTGTATTAAGCTTAGGTTTAGTTAAGCTGAATTAAGCTCACCTTTCCTAAACCAAACGTCTTCGTCGGTGTGTTTACCTGCAAAAAAAATGATGGTCTTAACAGGCGATTTTACGAAGAAAATCACGAGGAAAGAATTAAATGAAAATATAACAACCTTCCTGTGCAAAGAAAAAACGAGATTGGGCTATTAATAAAGTGTCATTAAAGATAACTCACACATATGAATATTAGATCTGCCTCCCGAATGACTGAATCGATATCCGTTGAAAAGAACAGGTTTTTGCCACGGCATTTCTTCACGACCTCATCGAGTCCTGGCTGTTGGGATAAACGAAAAAAACTGACAAAATGACTCAAACCTGTTACACCAACAGACGCAAAAGCTTCCCGTTGCCTTGGCGGCGAGTGTTCATACCTCAAAGATCGGCAATTTCTCCGAATTCCAAGCATCTATTCTCGGCTTGCTAAGATCGACCACGGTCACTTTAATCTCGGGGCATTTTAACGCGATAACACTACATGTCGGACCGCCGACATATCCAGCGCCTATACAACAGATTGTTTTTACAGAATTCATCTCTTGGACGAGTTAATGGCGAAGGCGGAAGAAAAGAGAATCGGTGTTGATTT
>OX419338.1:36086094-36113594 GCA_948470475.1 Galaxea fascicularis
TTTTACAACTCCTTGAGTACTGAAATCGTCAACTCGTCCTCTTCTGTCTCCTTTAAAAAAGCACTCAAGGCGTTTTTCTGTAATAACTACTGGTAGTTTTCATATAAATGTGTTTAAGTATTAACTTTTTTGCAGCTTTTTTTTCGTATCGTATCCTTCCGTTTGACATTGTAATTGTATGTAATTCTAATTGTAATTGTATCCGTCGTCATTTATAGTTCTTATCTTCTTTTTCGATTTTATCTTGTAAAACAATAACTGAGGAGACCTAATTAATATAAGCTTCATAGTTTCCTTTAGGTCTCCTCGCCATTGTTAAATCTATTCTTTCTGGGTTTTTTTAAAATTATTTTTCATTATATTTGTGGTATGGCAAAATAAATAAAATAAATAATTCTAAAACAGCTTGAGAACACTCATTACAATAAAAATTATTGATATCTTTAAGAGAATCCTTTAAAAACTGCATACATAAGTTCAAGAAATGAATCAACTGGGCGTGAGAACTTGCCTTGTTGTGTAAAGCAGTAATTCATAAAATGTCTTTGAGAACTAGGCCCAGGGTTTTTCTCTATATCTCCACAGAGGTTAAACTTGAAATTCGGTAAATTGGACTTTTGTAAACATTCGTTGGTGAATCATACTGACTCTGCCTGGTTGATACAATAACCTTTGCTCTTGACTTTCCCACTCAACAAAATCAACTCGGCAAACAAACACAGCTCAGCGAAAACCAACTATTAGACTATCAAAAATGTGCTTATCAACAATTAATATCATAAAAACAATAATCACAGCCAATCAAAATCGTCAATAAAGTCAAAATATCCCATGGGAACACATTTTATGAAACTAATTAAAACAATGGAATGCAGGCCCGAAACCTCTAAGCGGGATCTTTCCCATCCCCCGTAACCACGTAAGCAGCTGTTGAGTTTTACATCAGACTGTGTGGCACCCTTATACGTGGGGGGGGGGGGACAGGGGGGCGGGAGGGGTACGGGAGGCGGGAGAGGAAAGGGCGGGGAGCGGGAGTGAGTTCTAAGAGGGCGGAAAGCGGGAGAGAAATGTGAAACGCTATTTTTTTAAATTCAACAATACGTTACAATACTTTCAAAAACAAGAACCCGAAATATATTTGACTTGCATTTAACGTCTTCTCGGTCACTTCCGAGACTTCTGAGAAAACGAGCAAACGAAAATTTGCGCTTGGGCTGAAAAACAGGCTTACTTCCGGTGAAATAGTAAACCCGTTTACAGTGGTTACGTCATAGGTCATGTTGAATGTGAAGCGGCATGAGTGAGGATGGTAAAGGGAGGAACTAGATCACGTTTCACGGAAAATAAAACGGTCCTTTCACGAGAAACAAAGACATTATGAAAATCACGGTTCACGGCGAACTAAACATTTGTTTCTCGCTTCACGGAAAATAATTTTGCAAAATCACGCTTCACGGCTACTATGGAAATCGTGATTCACGAGGAAAAAAAATAGCCATTTCACATTTCACGAGAAAAAAAAAAGGGCCGATCACGAGTCATGAAAATACCCTTTATCACCCTCATGAGTACACATGTGTCGCGTATAAAGCTGTACTAAGCTGTCAAATTGCAAAAAGGTGAGGCGAGCAGGCGATGTCCAGCCTGGGCGATGTCGAAGACAATTTCGTTAATTAGGTGTCAGTATTTTTCGGTGTGGCAGTGAAAGGTCAGTACATGGAAGACCTTCTTGGGAGCTTGCTCCTTACGACCGTGAGTCAGAACGAACCAAAGATTTCACCGATAAGGAATCTGAAATTGAAGAAAATCATGAAATCCCTCCCGACTCGGAAGAGGAAGGAGACTTAACAGGTCTAACGACCATTTGGAGCAGAGGGAGACCAGTGCGCCCACCTAGGCGCATGGAAGACTTCTTTTAGACGAGTAGATTTCCCAAACAATAACTAACAATAATGCATATCTGAAATCTGCCTGGGACGTTTGCCTGCAATTCCGTCAAATCCTACTTCCACGATTTAATTGTCTGATCCCAATAAACGCCGGATTGGTTACTGGAAATGCGTATACTTTATCAGAACACTAGACAATTTAGAATTAACTTTTTAGACCGTCGTCACTGAAAACGGATTTCAGAAACAAATCTGAAGAGCCGATGAAAATGGACTGAAATTGGGAAACTCAAAGAAGATAAACAAGTAGGTGAAAACTTCATTCAATTGAAACATATGGCAGTGGTAAGCTTGATAAATTATTTGAAAACAAAGGAAATGCTTGAGAATTGTGAAGCTAAATGACTAGGATGTGTTTTGACTCTGCCAATTTACAGGGGACGGGAGCATCACGGAAAGGGGCGGGAGGCGGGAGATAAAGGTACGGGAATCGGGAGAGCAGGGTGCGGAAGGCGGGAGGTTCTGAGCCCCCCCCCCCCCTGAAGAAATCCGGATGACTTGCTCTTTAATATATTTTAAACAACAAAAATTCAATTCAGTATTCCCCGTCAGTGTTCCAACAAACAGCACTAGATAGATAGATACTCAGTATTTATCCGCGGACAATTCATCAGCTATAAACAATTAAAAACATTCAAGTATATATCAACATGTATTAAATGAATATGAATAAAGTAATAAAAACCGCGCCGAGTGCATTGTTGAGTTATATAAGCACGCGGGAATTTTTAAGAACACGAGAGAAGTGCTTGGAGAAGCACGAGCCGAAGGCGAGTGCTTTTGGTATTCGTGCGAGTTACGTTTTTATACGTAAAACATTTGGACATCCTCGACAAAACAAATTTATTTGTTTCCAGTTTTAATTTTTAAGCTTGTTTGTTTGTCTGTACGAATACTTCATAAATATTCAAATCGTGTCTCGTGTATTTCACACCTTGGTGATGAAAAAGACGCGTGCAAAGTCGTAATTGCAGCACGAAGTTTATATCGCTTGTTGTTTCGCTATAAAATGGCTTGATCAGCTCACCCTTGTCACATTTTGTGTCTCCAGTCGCTGTAGTTGTGTGGATATTCAAGGAAATTTCTTCACTCATGGCGAGTCTTCACGTTCTAACTTTTCTTATTCTGGCTCTCTATTCAGCAACGATCTCTGGTAAGATTTTCCACTTTTTCTATACTGACGTCTTGCTGGAAGTTCTACAATTTAGCTTGTCCTATGATTTAATAATTTAACTTGCTACTCCAGGAAAAGCTCTGAGATAAGTTAAGAAGTTCCAGGGATCACGGTCATCTTTTGCCACGCTGCCAACGAGGCATTCACAAATCACTGTTTAGGCCGCTTTAAGTAAAACGTTTTTCTTGAAATTAAAAATTTTCGCACATCTCCGTTGAAAGTTAAATTTAACACGGGTGTTCTACTAGGCCAATGCTTTAAAATAGTCAACCCGTATCGTTATGGGCTTTCACTATTTCAGTGAGCGTATTTTGAGGAAAAGCATTTGTTTTCAAGAACCTTCACAGCAACTCAACCGCTTTTCTGCATAACATTTCACTGAAATTGTTACTCGTTTTCCTCAGTTACGGTTCGTTCGAATCCCTTTTGAAAGTTTTAGTAAAAGCAGCAGTTCTGGGGCGCTTTCCATTTACACGGAAAACCCGGAAATTCTGGTTGGAAAATCAAATGACACATACCATTCAATTTGGAACGTTTCAGAAATAATGGACCATCGGCTTAGTCAATGCACTTTCTCTGTTCTTTCTTAGCTTTCCAACTGATACTTTAGTGCATTTTGTGGCTTATATATTTTGTATTTGAACAAGCTGCAGCATTGAATATTTAAACCTAAAATTTCCACCCGGATGGATCCTGTAAATGGCAAGCGCCGCTGGTCGCATCTGATGATGCCCTGCATGGGACCGGTTGTTCCGGCAAAAGCTGAGACCTGCTAGCAGGAAAATACGACTTTTTTTAAGTTTTCATTCCGGCGCTCGCTAAAAATGTTTTAGACTGGCGAGTTTTGTGCTAAAGTCTGCCGGAAGATGATGCTCCTGGTGACAATTTTTAGAGCGACATAATGCGCGCTAAACGTTTGACGCCACATTTTGTTTCATCAGTGCTTTGCGTTTTCTTTCTGATTGGGATTGCAATGTAATTTCTTTCTTCAACGCTTTAAACTTTGTAATTTCTTGACAGGAAAACTGCAGTATGGCCAATTGCGTGTCTTCCTCTCTAAAGATGAAGATTTCAAATGCAAACGTTACGACTTTGTTGATAAGCCCTTTGCACCTACCGACCAGGTACATGTTCAATTACGACTGAGGCTGCACGAGTACCAAGCCGCGGTGTCTTGGGTCGAGTCAGTCTCCTTCGCTGGGTAAGTAACTTTTAGACTCGTTTCAAAAACGAACCGGAAAAGGGAAAATGTTTTATCCAAAACCTGTGTTAGTAATTAATGATTGGTGCGCACAAATGTAACTTTCTAACAACAGTAAATAAGCAAATGTGTGCATAAGCTGTTGAGAATATATTCTTACGGCTCCGGTCACCTTCTTAAACCTTGCATCCAATCTCAACTAGATTTTGCGTTGACGAAGATTGTTCGTTTGGTTGGGGAACGGTTTTTTAAACAAGAATTAAAGAAAAGTGGTAGGTTTTGGTTGCGGTAAACAGGAACTGTTAGGGAACTGTTTCAAATTTGGAGCCTAGCAACTAAAGGACACTTCGTGTTAAGCAATTTCTTCTCTTATTACAGCTTCACTGGATGTGTGACAATCTCTGGACCCATACGAGACGATGGTGTTACGGTATACTTAACGTGGTTAGCATTTAAACCCTCTGAAGTCGGTAGCAGTATTGGCCTAGTAAGAGTCGAGAACATAAATTTTTGGACGACAGGCACAAAATGTGTGGAAGTTCGTAAGGAAGTAAGGATTTCATTGTTAATTGTCCCTGTGAAAACCAGGAGCCCATAATTTATGGGCTCCTGCAGCTGGTGAAAACATATTCAAATATACTTGTTCACTCACGGGTGGGTGGGCGGTGGGGGGGGGGGGGGAGGGGGGTTCTCCTTCATTTGGGCTATACGGGGACGTGCCTCTGGACAGGGTATGGGTTTTTGGCCTCGCTGTCCTAAACAGGGTGTACAATTTGACTTGCCTCTGTCCTAAACAGGGTATGTTATTACGAGCCGGGAGACTTAAACCCAGACTGCGAGCAGGCCATCGAGCGGCGAACGACGAGCGGCGCGTATCTTTTCCTGTTGACCGGACATTGCAATGCCATCAATCAACGTCAGATCATTTTCTGGACAAGAATGCTATTGTTGTTGGTATTAAGTTATTTTTCCACTTTGTCACTATTTGATCGTACTGGTTGGTCTAGTTTCTTTGTCTTGGATAACGTGATGAAAGAAAGATGTCGCTGTGTCGAAGTTACAGTTACGTTTTTGTGATTTACACGATTCCTTCTTTTAGATTAATCACAACTAAACAGTTCTTTTTGGTACATTGTACAGTAATTGAATTAATCATTCCTCTGTGATTTGCTATTAAAAAAATCACTTTCCTATAGATGTGATGACGACATTTCGCTACGCTAACTAATTTCAAGCTTAATGCTTGATGGCTTTTTGCTTAGTTCAAGTGTAGAGACGCAACAACTGGGTTTTCGACGCATCGAGCATGATTTCTCCGATTTGAATGGCTTTAACAGTTTAAACTCCTGTAAAGCCAGAGAGCGTGTATTTTGTCTCTTGTCCTAAACAGGGTCTTGAAATGGAGGCTGTTGTCTTACACAGAGTAGAGTTTTTTAGAGTATTTTTGTCCTAAACAGGGTCAGGATTTCAAACCCTCAGCAGCACCCATATACCCAGACATAAGTCAAGTACCCGCCCCTCCCCCCTGGGTGTTCACTCCACTTACTGTCCTTACTGATCATACCTGTCTTCCAGTTCAACTCCGCACCGCTGGTCTTTACGACTGTCGTCCACACGGATCCTCTGAAGAATATTCATGATGCAACCAGTGTGTGGGCGGAAGAAGTCACCGATACAAACTTCAAAGTCTGTCTTCGAGAATTGAAGAACTTCGACGGGGTTCACGAAGACATTAAAGTGGTAAGTGGCGAATACGAACTAGTCAGTCAATGCAAACACTGGCTGACACGACAACTTTGTTTACTTCCTGTGATGAAATACCAAGGTGTGAGCTTTCAAAATAAAGCTTCAGATAGGACTTTCCTCAGTCCAATAGTACTATGATGTCGCAACCTTATTTTATTAAGCTCCTCGAGGTGTTTAACTCAGAATTAGTTGTGGATGTGTGGCCATTCAAAACAACGCCATGCATTGAAGAGGTTCCGTTGCCTTCTGCAAAGCTTTTTACCGATGCTGTGTGAGGTGGTTCGGACATGAACACACTGAATTCGTTGAAGAGTGTATTCTGGGGTATAACATTATGCATTGTTATCAAATTAAGTGGACGGATCCAACACCAACGTGTGGCAATCCAATAGGCCATTTCCGAGTTCATGTCTGCCTCCCCTTCAAAGCGAGTCTAAGTGCGAAGTTTTTGTCATGAAAATTAGTTTTCATTCATATGTAAAGTAGAACTAATTACCATCACAAAAACTTCGCACTTAGACTCGCTTTGAAGAGGAGGCAGACATGAACTCGGAAATGGCCTATTTGAGTGTACAAGTTCTGAAAAAATCCTGAAGACTCAGTTCAATTTTCATTTTCGTTTAGTTTTCACATTCTTGTGGTTTGTTTATCTGCCCTCTTTCCGACTTCTCCCAAATCTTAACTTAAAACGTAAAAATCAGTTGAACGGACAAGACCTAAAAATCTCTCTTGTTTCTTTCAGAATGTACTGGCGTTGTCATCCATGCCAGGTGACTGGCCAATTCCCACCTTGAATGGAGTTACCTTGGATAATGACTTTATTCCTACTGATGAGACAGGCTACGGCTTTTGCGAGGTGAGTTGAGATCCATACATCCGATGAATAACCAATCCCGCACTTTAGTCAAAGTTCAACTGAAATTAATTTTCAATGTCTTTCGATAATGTTGTATTCTACAACAATACGTTGCCAGTCCACATGGCAACTTATTTTCGTAACAGTTGAACGACCAGACTTTCGTTTGCGTTGAATGAATTAACAACCAGACGTATCAGTGACTGTTCCTCACTATTAATTATGAATTCTTTTTTTCTTATTTTAGATATGTACATTAGCTAAGATTATAAACAATTGACTTGATTCTTAATAGGCGCACCATCCGACGCACTCCTTGTGTTGTCTTCCACAAAACTGACTGGCCTGTTCGACCCTTCTTGTTTTCTCTTCCATTTAGACAACCAACTTTCAAAAACCATTTTTCACAACACCCAACGTTGTCACTACGGCTGCGCATGATAAAAACACCATTGAACCCGATAACAACGCCATCTCTGAGTGGGTGAAGGTAAGTGTGCAAGGTCTTCACCCCTGACGGGGATATCTTCCAGCTTTTTTGCGCTTTGTCGCTTTTTTGAGTGCTGATTCGTGTGTGGAAAGCGCAGTAACCGCAAAACGTTCGTGCAAAAATTACCTGAATGGCCAACTGCGCTCTACTAAAGCTGTTGGCGTTTCGTCACCAAGCGATTTGATTGTAAAGGCAGAGAGACACGCGACGGTTAAAACAATTCTTTAGTTTCGTGGTCGGCACACAACAGGCTTGACCAAGAAAAACATTGTTTTTAACAAACATGGCTATCTTATGGTTTATTTTGAAGATTGGCTATCGTTGTAATTGTATACATTCGTTGACTATTCAGCTCCAATATGAAATTCGACAGGGTACAAAGAGCTCAGCACGTACTTGTGGCCTTCAGTTAGCCTTAAAAAGCTACTTAAGAAATTGAACTAGCAAAGTCGATCCCATCCACGAAGTTTGAAGTTGTGTGCAATGAAATATATGGCAGAAATTTCACACCCAAAAACCACCGCAGTACACTTGCATAATTTTGCAGTCAAATGGTTAGTTTTCTCTTGTGCTTTTGTTTCAGTTTGTCAACGAGACGTCACTCGAGGTTTGTTTAAAGGACATCCAGCGGTATGATGCGACTCACGATCCCATTACCGTCAACTACATGGCTATAGGATGTGAGTATGCACAAAAAATAACTTGACCTTCGGTAACAAAGGTTTCAATGAAATATGCAAGTCAATTATTACCAAATTGTTCAGGACATGAACACTACCTATGAAACAAGAAACACTCCAGTTGCGTATTAAAAACCATTCAATGATTCGAGAGTCTAAAAAAAATTGTTTTATATACACAACCGTCTTACCAAAGTAAAAGATAATATTGTTTTCCACGTACGGCTTATCCGCTCCCAAATGGGGGGAGAGTGCCGACTCCTTCAGTTCTCTGAGCGGTACTGGAGGGCTCTGACCAAAAGAGGATTTACACCCTTGCAACTCTAAGTACTGGCAAGTACTAAAAATGATACTAATTTAAAGAGAAGCACAATGAACATGAAAGACGTCGTAAAAAGGCAAACAACCGGCGTGCAAACTGGTGTGCATCGGTGTGCAAGAGACGTTGATCAGTGTTGACTCTGACATCAATATGCGAATTCCCCTCAGTGATCTTCGCACAGTTCTTGTGGTACCAGTTGGGAGTAATAATTTCCTTTGTAAATATATAAATTTAGGCAAGCCTTAAAGCCGAGCTCCACAGTTCTTTCCTTATTGTATGGCATTTACATATAAACTAATATCAATGCCAAAACTCCAGAAAGGACTTCTCTGTGTTGTGATTTTGCTGCGAGCCACAGCCACCATTCAAGTGCAAACCTAGATTTTCGAAACATCATCCGGCTTTGTGGGTCAAGGGACTGTACATAACTGCGCGCCTAACACGATTAACAAACGTCTCCTTCATCACAGTTTAATTACATTTGATTACATTTCAATACAAATGGAGTAAATCACTAAACTAGATTAACAGTCTCAAGTGTCCCACTTTTAAATCAATCCAACATCCCAACCTGCTCTTAAACTCCAAACACCGATTGTCACCGGTTCGAACAAAAAACTGACAAGTACTCAAGGTAAGTGGCAAATGCTGTTTACAGTCTTGGACGAAGATCTTAAAGGTCGGGACACACTAGGCGACAAGTCGCTGCGACACGTAGCGGCTACAAGTCGCTGCAACAAAACGCCTCGTGTGACATGGTGAATTTTTGTGAAAATCATTGTCGCTACGGCAGAATTTTGTCGCTGCGATCAACTGCATGAATTCAAACCAGTTTGAATTCGCGCGACTGATCGCAGAGACAAAAACAGCGAAAGCAGCGTTGTCGCGACTTATTTTGCAGACAGTACACACGGAGCGACTTGTCGCAGAGACCTATCGCAGCGACTTGCCGCCTAGTGTGTCCCGACCTTAAACCTTTTCAGTGAGGCGTGACATCTTCTCGACAGCTTTTAACAACTTTCTGTCAGATTGAGATATGCACACACACTTGATGGGCTGTTTTCCTTGAGTGTGAGTTTCTGCCTTCAATAAAATGTTTAAGGCTCTTAAAAACCCGTGACACCGTTACCGATAAAAGATCATTGGATTGTTATCTTCGACTTCTATTTTATTTTCCCGCAAAAAAACGCGGGTTACCCACATCTAGGCTTCGATAGATTGTGCTCGCATACTTTTTGGCATAATTCCTCATTTCGAGCATACTGCTAGCATAATTTTCACTTTTGGCTAGTTTTGCCACGCAAAACCTATTAATCATACAACCAATTTTTTGGCCCGATATCAGCGTTACAGGCAAATTTAAGTAGCTGAAATCAAATCAAATTTGTCTGCTTATTGTCACATTCATGGGACCTGAGTCCACAAAGATCTTTTCACAGGACTCAACGCATGCGCATAACTAGCTCGATTACCCAAGATGGCGTCCGGCCCGGCCCAGCCCAGCTGAAGCTAAAACTGTTCGAATGACTGAGAGAAAATATGTAAAGAGGAAAATCAGACGTAAAAAGCGAGCTTACGTGAATGCCTTGCTGAGTTTCTGAACGAAAATCGTGTGATTGAGAGGGGGCAAATTGTTCTGTAATGCATATAAAGAGAAAGTTTCGACGAAGAAAAGTATTCTGAAAAGCCATTTTAGTTCAAAGAAACATAATGAAGACAAAAAAAAGGTCCTGAAAACAAAACTCATTTTTTGCTGAAATGAGCAATTTACAAAAACAAGCATAATTATCGGCATAATTTTAGAAATATACGAGCACTACAATCTATCAAAGCCTACCCACATCTCTCGAGTGTCACATTTCACTTTGGCTTATATCGAGCGGGTGGACGTATGTACGGTGACGTCATAACCACAATTTCTCGGATCGATGGGTTACCATATTTTCTTGCCAATGGGGCTCCGCGCGCGCTCCTTCGACGCGCGGAGCTCCGCTATAAAGATGTGCAGAGAAATTCCGCACTTGTTACCGAAGGGTTTATGCTCACATTGTGGTTTATATTTCCAGATATTGACCCGTGCTACGAGGTTAGCTGTGGAGATAATAAATTCTGTGAGGTGAATACGACTGATATGACCTACACTTGCGAATGCAGCTCGTGCGAAACTCCTTTAACGTATACCCAACAAGTCTGCGATACCGAAGATCAAACACACGAAACCGGATGTGAACTAAACAGAAAAATTTGCCTTGGGGAGACCAAGGCCTCTTGGCAACACGACGGCGCATGTCAACGTAAGTGCAGTGCGTTTTCCACATGACCGCTGAACGCTAAACTAAGACAAGTCTGGTCAAAATGTTTCCCGTTGCTTTTAGCAGTGAACCAAAGCAAACTGAGTTTCTGGCGGAATATTACTGCAAAACGCGTGACAATCGCGTTCAACGACGAGCTCAGTCCTGTGTAATTCATTAACAAAGTATGCACCTAATAACAGGAGGGCCTTTGTTCTAACAGATTGTTTTGGATGATGTCAACTGGCTAAAACATATCCCTATGTCATAACCTACCTAAACTTTTCTATAGAGAAATACGATTCAATTTTGAGCGCGTTCCGAACTCCAAGAGCGAAATTTGAAGAGCATCTAGAAGAGCATCTAGAACATTTTAAGCATTTCTAGCTTGTTTGGAGGATTTCCTTTTACTTAAATATCTCTTATTGCCAAGCAACATATTTAATTTAATCACCCGTCACTTGTTGCGAGTTGTAATCACTTCACTTTGTCCTACTTTACTTGATATATTGCTGGTCAATTGACTGGTCTTAATGCTACAAGAATTATATAGCTATACAAGCTTCGTTATTATACTGAGGCGTTCATGCGTTATTTTTCAGCATTTGTTCTCGAAAGAGGTCGCGTTGCTCTCCGTCTAAACACAACCGATGTGCAATGCAAGACAGTTTACTTTGACCCCAAAAGTTTTCAAAGCTATGAAGACAAAATAAACGTACAAACGTCAATCAACTACTTCAACACTAGCGGTGGCTTCGTCCATGACGCGGCTGTGACCTGGGTGGAGAGTCTCACATTCTCCAGCTTTCAAGTGTGCGCCCTAAAGGCTGGAAGAGCGGAGCGTCCCACACCCGACCAGGGCCTCACTTTCGTGGATTATATCGCCATACAGGAGTCGCCAGCCGGAGCGGCCATTGGACATCTTCGAATGCCGTCAAAATGGTGGGATGGAACCACCTGCACAAACTTTACCTTTGAAAAGGTAAGTGACGTGATTTCTACGCAGTCGTCATCTGATTGGCTGATTAACTAGTATAATCCGCTGCTCCGGTAAACTTTCATTTAATTGATCACTCTCTAGCATTTAACCGCAGTAGTTCAATTAACTAGCCTATAAACTAAACAGCACCACAGGTAATTACTACTCCATAGCTTTAAATTCCTTGACAAGGGAGGGAGGTGCTTTCAGTTTAAGCGTTAAAAAGTTTAATGAACTTGAAGAACTTTATTCAACCTCAGCACTAGCAAACCAAGGCTAAATAGGTCCTCAGCTAAAGATATTGGCTACTTTTTCGAGAAAAAACAAAAGCTAAAGTAAAGCTGAATTCGGTACATGAATTAGCATTTCTCTACTGCAGAAATAACGTGATTAGTATGGTGTAAAAGCCTCACACGTCCCCACTCCAATCAGGAAAGTGCTCTGATGGGCCAAATATTCACGATACTAAATCCCCGATAAAATAAACTCAAGCGAGTTCCTATCAAATACTCAACCAACATCCTATCTTCAATCCTTGATTTTCAGAATTTGTTTGCGAATACACCGTATGTCTTCTTGACCGCTGAACATACCGTGTTGGGACAAAAACACGATGCGGCAACCGTCTGGGTTGAAAACGTCAACACTAACGGGTTTCAAGCGTGCTTGAGAGAAATGCAGAACTTTGACGGACTCCATGAAAACATCACAGTGGTGAGTTTATGACGTAAAAAGGCCCTGCGAACGAGATTGAGGCAACTCTCTTGAGTTTTAAATACTCAAGGACCAGGTATTTTCGGCATTTCGAAATAACTTAAACTAATAGTATCATGATGGCATTTATACTTAAGTGATACACCAAGATACACAGTGCCACAGACTGAAGGGGAACATTTGTTAAAGTAGTAATTGCATAACACTTCATTTTCTTTCTCCCAGAACTGGATTGCCTATGAATCGCTTCAGAATGCTGCAAAAATCCAGAGCAATCAACAGATTGTTAACTTTCCTAATGACGACCCACCCAAACCAGCATATCATAACGCCTTCTGTCAGGTAACAAAGTTTGAACAATATTTTATACCCTGCCATAGAAAATACAGCCAATCAGAATGCAGGAAAGCCGTTGTATATTCGTCGGTAGTCCACCGAACCTTCCCATCGACCAGTGCAGTGCCAAAGGCTCGTGTATATACCAGAAAATACAAGTGACTCGTGGAATATTCCACGGTATACCACTTGAAAGCGTTGCATAACTAGTATTAATGTTTATTATACATTAAACTGGCTATCTATTTTCTGACTGACCGAAAGCCTACAGTGAATTTTCGAAATCAGCGCCGTTTGTGACATCATCTACCTGCAGATTATACAACCATGTCAAGTAGGACCGCGTTGCATGATTTCTAAGGATAATCATGTCAAGTTCGCACGCTTTGTGTAGCTTGCCGTTGGTGAAGTCCAGGTTTGAAAATGAATGTTTACTGTCGTGACACTTTATTTGTTCAATATATAAAATATTTATTAAATTCAATTTTTCTAATATTCAAAATAATCAATGTCTTGATAAGGGTTATCAGCTGATAGCCCCTACCTCGACCTGGATGTTTCTGGATATTACAAAAACCTGATCCAATAAGTGTTTATAATCCATCACTTTCCTAGGACGAAAAATTGAGCACGACCTACTCAAAGGTGCCAACAGTTATCGTGTCAGCAGGTCACAGTTCAGGACCTGACTCTGATAATTTGATTCCCGAGTACAACAGCATTGCATCCTGGGTAGAGGTAAGACCTGCATCACATTTACGTACAACTCTGACTATAATTATTCATATGTTTGAATCTCGGGTTTGCCAAAGCACTTCAGAAGATAGAAGTTTTATTGAGTGTTGGTTTTGAGGGAACGTTTTTGTTTCTCATTTTAGAATGAGAACTGGACGTTTTTAACCTCGCTTGAAAATCATGGCAAGTTTGAAACAATAGCCAAAACGACTTTACGTGAAAAAACGCGCAAACAACGTATTCGGAGTATTAAAGGAACTCGAAAATAAAAAAAAACCCGGGAAATTCAGCAATTCAGTATCACACAGTGTCTGTTTATTTAATGAAGAATACATCGGAAAAAGTAACTGGTCCTAAACACTGCAATTTTCCTTTTTTTAAGTCTGTCAACAGAACCAATTATCGACTTTGTGTAAAAGAGATTCACAAACCCAACGGATACGATCCAGTTACGGTGACGGCATTGATAGTTGGTGAGTACTATATGAAGTAGCTCAGATATTTATCGCTAAACCAGCGTAAGATTGAAAATAATCTGTAGTCGTCTGCGTGAAAATAGCCAATTTCTCCAACAACTGTGAACCACAGGTCGTTTTTTTACTAACAGTTGTTTACAGAAACAACTTATCTCCCTTGGACAACACAACTTAGGCAAGTCTTTTAATTTCAAAGCATACTGTGAAAATGACTCTACACTTGCAAAATCATGCACTGTGAAACTCTGTTAATCCAATCGATGGTAACATCAATGTTATATTACTGTTATCAAATGTCATCAAAACAGGGAAACTATAATTTCATAACACCAGACTTCTTTACAATGTACCCGCACATTAATCAAAATGTTACTTTACAGGTTCCTGAAAATACAACGTCCGCCTAGGAGCAACTGGGTATCAAGAGCTGAGTCAACAAGTCTTATCTTTTAACGTCAAATTTTGTGATCAAACATTGATAGAAAATTTTGAAATATATAATCTTTATATGGTAAAAGACAGTGTTGTTAAGCACTCTAAATCAGAGTTTAATGTGAATAAATCATCGTACAATTACAATGGTGTGCTCCTCATTTTTAAATTGGTCGTCAGTCCATATATAATTTAGCATGCTTGATCATAGCTTCTCGAGTCCCACTGTACTAGGGCTATGCCAGCAGTTTAAATAGTCGTACAGTTTTGTTAGCATGGATAGTCACAAAAGAAAAACGTTCGTCCCGAGTTTTTCAGCTTTACTGAACATTCATCAACAACCATTTCAAACCAACGATTGTGTTTTCCACTTTGTCCGTTTGACTTCGGTCTTTCTCCAAGATTTCAGCGACATCTTGTCCACGGAAAATGTTCTTCGATTTTAAACTAGATATTTTTTAATTTAACCCAAAGGACCATGCAGTGAATTCGAAAATTTCCCACACAATCGGAGCAGGACAAGAGCCACCCATACAGTCGGAATTTGACCAGATTTTTTAGCCCGAATTTCTTTTTGGTATGCGTTTTAACCTTCATGGCAACAAAGAGTAATAAGTTTATTGTTTAGATTAGCCAAAGTCGCAGAAAGTTAAGTTTCGAGAGGATACATATTGCACAAAACCCACTAACTGCAAAAGATTTCTGAAGTTCAACGTGTTTAACCCTTAAAAGCCCAACTACGCATATATGCGTTGTAAATACCATTACTACTTTTGATATTTGTTTCTTGTTGAACTTAAGAGTCAACATTACGAAAGTGTGTTCATTGTACCGACGGGTTGGTGTGACATCCATCGCAGCCTAAAACGTCCACAGTGATTCCCGGTGTCCATGGCAGTGAACCGTTCTTAAGGCAACAAATCCCAAAAATCCAGCATTTTGCTCCAAGAGCAACACCAAAAAAGTGTCAATCCTTTAAGATAAAAACTTGCTCAAAAAATCAAAAGTTTGCGTTAACAACACACCTCAAAGCCAGATCTTGGTATTTAGCTGGAAAATTCCTTCTCACTTTATTTGCCGGCCCTTGTTGCTCCATTTGATGAAAGCCAGTGTTGAGAATACAACCGTTGCCTCGTTCATGCCCGAAAAGAATTCTGGGTAATTCCGCCATAACTCGAAAAGGGAACTCTTACCATTTCCATTTCAAAGAATTATTACACCCAGTCCTGCCACCCAGTCCTACCAGCAAAATATCGCGTCGGTTGAAAATTTTCCTAGTCAAAACTTGGCCAAATAGTCTTGGTAGGTCCTGGAAGCCATCCACAGATGGGCCAGAGAGACAACTTCACTCGTGAACCCGCCAAACTTGATACAAACATCTTTGGCGTCCCAGTCTACATGAAACCACCTCTCACCTCTGTTTTCTTTCAGAGGCTTGCCTCTACCCACATTCCAGCTTAATGATGCCGACTTGTGGGCTTCTGCAGAGGAAAATGGCTCGAAAACACACTCATAAAGCAAGAAACCGAGCCGATTTGAACTCATCAAAACACGAACTGTTGATCTAGGTCACGTGATGCCCAAGTCTGAGCCCAAAGTGTCTCGAAACCGCTAATATTGTAATGGATACTGTATATAAGAACAAACAAAGTGAGGCAAAGTTTGTCTCGCCAAATTACAAGTGAGAAAATAAGCAACACTTGGTCCTTTAAGGGTTAAGTTAAAATCAAGTTATCCTCAAAGGCTAACTTAGCGACGTGATTTCCCTTGGCCGGGTAATATCGTCCTAATCAGGACACTGGGGCATGTCCAGGGGTTCGGCTGACCTGGGGCGCCTGAGGTAATTCTCCGAGTTTTGCGCATGATATTCGCGATAAATCTGCTCTGTCCCTCTCCTGGTTAGGAGGTGTTTCTTCCATTCAGGCATGCCAACCCAACGCTTTTCGTCTTTAAGTCTAAACAACCAAGACAGAAAGGACAGAAGATTTTAAGTTAGGCCCGAGCAGGATGGAAAGCTTCGCAGGTTGAAAGAGGATTAAGGTGACGAACACAATGATTGTCTGTTTTAACACCACTGGCTTCAACAATTTCAATGGTTTAAAAGCTCTAACGGTTTCTTTATTAAATATGAAATAAGGAATGGCCGCGCTAGGTGGTGAAACTCTGTGGTCTTTAAGAGTTAATTCAAAGTAAATGAAGGTTATAAATACAACTGAAAAAAAAAACTGAGAAAGTTGAAAGCATTACGAAGCATTCACCAACCTCTCTGCTTCTCTTTTAGCCAGTAAAGGGATTTTCCACGACGCAACACCGATCCACCTTCTCTCTTCAATTTCCTTCTGCAATTTCGATAAGACATAACAGACCACTTCACAAAACGTTTCATGAAGACATGTAGAGTCAGTTGTCTGCTGTTCACATAAATAAGTCGTTATTAGCTTCTACATGACTGCGGTTTTCACCTTTTTAAATTGTAGATGATAAAAAATGAACCATGTTTTACGACGCCAGAGAAGAATAAGCCAACCTTTGTTTAGCGTGCTCTATGGTAACCGGATATGAGAAGGGAATGAAAACGCATAATGACTACGTTTAAGCATTCAGCGTTTACGTATGAAAAGACCAAGAAAACACCGAAACCGATCGTGTGAACGCAAGCTCTGAAAGACGTAATTTCAGATCTACCTTTTCGCGCTCTCCCTTTTCTCTGGCTCTCTCCTTAAGCTTGCGATTCAATAAGATATGTCTTTTCCATGGCGGCAGCTCACTTCCAAATTCCTCGCTCACTGATTGGTCAATACTTCGGAAACGACCGCCAGTGCCAGTCACATGACCGTTACTGCACGGTTGTTCCTTCACTGCTTGACTGCGTCGAGTCTCTGGACCAATCACCTTAACACCTTGAGATTTCTCATGAATCCGCCAACAATCACCTTTGTTTTCCAACGACTGAATTTCTACAATCACGCTCAAGCTGTCAGTCTGTTGAAATCTTACTTGTTTAGTAACTTTTTCACCTTTGTCGCTGGAAGAATCTAACGAAAATCAAAAGAGCAATATACTTGTTTACGGTTTATTCAACACCTTTCAGCAACCTTGTTCCCAGGGTCTCTCTCTCGCTCCAGGGATGGGAAGAGGAAAGACACTGGGGACGAGGTTACACATTGCATTGTTACTAAAGGCAAATGACATTTGTGCCCATCATAAAAATTCAAGTATAGTGTGAACCAGAAAAATAGACCAATGTCTTGTACTTCAAGGATAAAATCAAAACAACTACATTTCTGAAACAGAAAAGTGCTTTTCATGGGGTAATTAATACTGGCGGACCTCGCGGGAAAGCATTCAAGCCTGGATAGATGTGTTTCATTTTAGAGTTCCCTCCCCCTCCCCTCCTCGCACCTTAAAAATTGTCCCGCGGGCCCTGCAATAGGAGACTTTTGTAACGCTGAATTAACAAACAAAAAAGATCCACTTGCAACAGGATCAACAAAAAAGTGAAAAAAAAAAACTTAGCTGAAGTGATTATATTTGTCAGGTTAATAGACCTTTTTACCGATACGGCGGCCATCTTGAATTCTTTTGTTTTGACTGAGGGAAATTATGGGCTGCCGAGGGGGCAATCGCTGGAAAATTTAAGGTATACACAGCTTTCAGGATAAATTTTTACTGCTTGTCTCTCATATTCCAAAACAAATATTACAAGCGTTACATCTTTCTGTCACGGTATTTGGCAGTGGTTTCTATGGTTAGCGAAAAATTATTGTTAAAAGTTATCACGCCACAGTATTCCTTATAATTATTTCTCATCTGCCCCCTGGGTATCCCATAATTTCCTCGGAATTCAAGATGGCCGCCGTATCGGTAAAAAGGTATATTTCTCGTAACTAAGATTGCTTTATATACATAATTCAAATTGACTCTGGCCATTTACAAGGTGGTTCTACCTTTTGAGTATGTAGCGGTGATATCATGCGGCGTGATCATGACGTCAAAGGAAAATTTCTGGGCATTTATTTGGTTTTACTTTGGTCGTTAGATGTGATAAAATTAAACATGGGCTGTATGCTAATCCGCTATTTACTAACAAGCGAAGCCTTCTCCAGCAGCAAGCATCTTCCAGGGTTAAATGCAAAAAGATCTCTTCTTTCATCCACTGAAATATTGATAGCAGAGTTTTGAGGAAAATTATGACGTCCAAATTTAAAGTCTAGTCCAGGAGCGTTCGGGGTAACAGTGATAAATAGTAGAGGACTTTTTAGTTTTAGCATCGCAGTCTCAGTTGAAAACATGATAAATTAAGTGAACAAAAAGAAACAACGGATTGTCCGAACTGTTTATTCTCAGAATCCAACACAGGGATAATGATATTGGCTAAATGTACTTAAATCAAATTTAATTTCAGATCATTTTAGTAGCGTCCAAAACGAATTTCAGTACCTCCTCCTCAACTGCGTTCCATTATCAGGCCATTTAACTCACACATAAGTTGTTCTTTGCCATGGACACTGGCCTAGCTTACACTTGAAGACTTTGCCAGTTTTGATGCCGCTTGAAATAATATGGACAGGCAGTGCATAAAATGGGCGAAAAACTATTGCAATGTCCAATTTGTCTTGCAACGGTTTATGTAATTTGTCCAGCAACTATACCGTTTCCAGACAAGATGGTTTAAAATCCCATGAGCTTGTCGGCTGCTTTGTTTTGTGGCTCAAAAAGGACTGAATTGAAAATTTTTTTTCCTCGAACCGTGGCATCTACCTATTTAGCCTTTACACAAAATGTAGTTGTGAAGTTACTGTAATTTCTGAGTTTCGTCCACAAAGGCAGTTTGTGCAACGTTATTTTCGTCTATTAAGGTGTTGCTCACAACACTGCAAACTAAGGTAGAGTCGTGCACAAACTTCACAAGCGAAAGGAAAGGCCAGCTTGTTGGTGGCAGAACCAGGTCGGTTCGTTATGTTTCTTGAGTTGTGGCATTTTCATGCATGTGATTTGTCAAGTTTGTGTTGTTTGATAATGTTCTTGCATTTGCTGAAGGTCCGTGAAGCAAAACAAACTTTGATTGATTCATTCGCTGTCATATGCCCACAGTTCACTCGATTTCTCTGTCTCCGGCCAAGCCCAAAGGAAGTCCAATTTCCACGCATGCAGTTTGTAACGTTAGACAGTTTCAGTACAGCTGTAGTTTCTGTAGTTAGCGTCAAGTATTTTCTGTTCCTGTACATTCTGCCAGATCCTGAAGGTTGTAAAACCGTCATAGTCGCTTGTTTTTCGCTGGCACAAGCACAGCACTTTAAAATAGTCCACTACTTCACTTTATATCTGGTCAGGCCAAAGGAGGAGCAATAAGATTCCAAGGCATGCTGTTACAGTCGTGTACAAACTATTCAATATTAAAAACATTATTTAAGTTAATGAAATACTCAATTAACTAATAGGTAGCTAGTTAGTTGTAGCTCAGAAGGACAACGAACAGCATTTGTTTCAAACTAACTTGATCAATCCCGTGTACGTAGTGAATAGCTTCAGTTTTAGCCTGCAATACGCGCTAAGAAGGGAAAAAAGAGGAACGAAAAGGGCGCGCGAAACATAGCCTGCGCGTGGCAAGCGTTCTACCTCTCGAAACTCCTGTGGCAAGCGTTCTACCCCTCGGAACTCCTGTGGCAAGCGTTCTACCCCTCGGAACCCCTGTGGCAAGCGTTCTACCCCTCGGAACTCCTGCCACACAGGCTAGGATAAGGGTAGATCCGGTGAATCCCACGCACACCCCTCGTTTCGCGCGCCTTTACCGTTTTCTATCGCTTGTCAAGCAGGCTGTGCACACCAGTGGTTGTAAAGCTAACTGTCTGCTAGATCCACGTCTAACGGATGGATGGATCATTTTCACGATAACGAATGCTCTCCTGTACAGTTTGCGATTTACCGCTCACAGCTAACAATATTTTCGTTGACAAGGAGGATGGGGATCTTTTCTAAAACGCTTGAATTTCCTCTCACCTGAATTTTCAGAAAATTCCAAGGGAGGGGGTATGACGTCACCAAAATGCGGCAATGGCTGCAGCTGTCTTTCTCTCAGTGGCTTGGTTGATGTCGACGCAATTGTTTCTGCTGGCCGAGTCAGGCTGTACAGTGAAGATTCTCCTGTAATCTGGGAAGAACTGGCCACATTCTCTAACTCATAAGATTCAATTAGTTCTTTCTTCTTGCTGCTTTTGTTATTTAGACTGCCGTTGTTGTTTTCGTCATTGCTGGTATTGCTGTCTTTACTGTCCTTGGTGTCATTATCGACGCTATTACCAACGATGTTGCTTTTGTCATTGTCAGTATTGTTGTTGTTGTTGTTGTTGTCAAAGTGGCTGTTACAGGCGGTATTGCTGTTGTTACTGTAAACTGTAGCAGGTTGAGGGGAAGTTTGCGTCGGCGCTTCTCTCGACTTCACAAAACTTTCTTTTGCGAATGAAAGAGAAGGAAACCCCGTCTTTACTTGCAAATCAACTTGTTCATCCATCTTACTATTGTTACTTCTGTTAGCGGCAGTTTGGTTGTCTGTTCGGACTGATGATGCTCTCTGTATAAACAAACTGTTTTTTGGAGGATCGCTCGCCGAAGCTACGCCACTCTTGGCTGGTATGGGAACTTTTTCTGTTGTGCGGGCATTGTTGCTGTCTTCTTCAGCTTTTTGCTTCTCGGTTTTTAATTGTCGTTTTAGCGCCTTCGCTTGCTGGAAAGTAAAGAAAGAAACATTTTGAACGTTTTCTTCTCTAACTGCAACACTACTGAGGAAAATTTGACCTGATAAAAGACTTTCACGGCTTGACAAACCAGTTATACAAGTTGCATACCGCGCGTAGAATTCATTAGAGGGAACACTTTACACAAAATATTTACTAAATCACTATCAGGGAAGGACTGACAGGTAACCTGCACTTGAATAACTCACTTGACGCCGGTTTTACTGGAATTCACGGACCTGAATGCTACTTAGTAGAAAGCCAGTACAATAATTAATATACTGTCTCACTGGGTTATCTCAGTACTGCCTCAACCACCGAAATTCTTAACAGTAAATAAGTGTTAAACCTTGAAATTAAATGCTTTCCGTTTTACAACGGCAGTAAGTTTGCAATGCCATAGCTCTGGAACAAACAAATATACAAAATATGTAGAAATTATCAAATACTTCGGGAAACTAACAAATTTGATTTTGAGTCCTGCTTGGCTCGTGTGTGGAGGAAGGTTCTGAAATATTAAAAGTCACCCTCAAACGTACGTGCAACAAAGCAACTTAAGACGGTTAAAATGTATGATTGAGTACACGGTTATCCCAAATGTTTTACGGAAGTGGTCAAAACTACTGACTACACTCAAACAGGACCCACCAAACCGCAAAATAGATGCACCCCCCTTTGCTTAACATCAAAAGATGGTGTCTTTATTGCACAGCCATCCCTCTATCCAGCAGTAAAAAAATCACAGTGAGATTCAAACCTCACTTTTCTTGTTTGTCTAGTATGCTGACTCTTGCTAGCTGAATATTCCTGATTTTGTCATTAATGTTCTTGAGATAGTTGGTGTCTTCGATAACCCCCCCCCCCCCCCCACCCCAAACAAGGTGGGTCCTGTTCGAGTATAGTAGTTTTGACCAGTTCCCAATGAACCATTTCACTCCCACGATCTCAATATTAACTCTCCTTACTGTCTGCCATACAGTGCTTATAATGTTAGTTCTGAGAATTTGGTGTTAAATCAAACAATATCCCCCAGTTGATTGTTTTCTTTATTCTCATCACGTGTCTTCTTGATAATGTGATGACATTGCAAGAAGATATACCTTATTGGTGACTCCTGAGAGTGAAAGAGTTTTAAACTTTCGTTATCAGTTTGCTGTAACCCATTACAACAAGCGCATGGAGGCAAACTGTTTAAAACAGGCCTTAAACTGGGATGAAAGCATGCATTCCCAAACCAAGCAATGGGAGGCCTGCGTGGCAATCGTTCAATGGGAGGCCTGTGTGGCAATCGTTCAAAGGGAGAGAGAAGGGCAAAGGAGAGGCGCGCTCTTCACGTTTACGCGCGCCCCAAATTTTGTTCGAAGAAAAATTACTTACAATACGCCACTTTCCAAAGCAGTGTAGTGGTAATGCAGCACGTCTTGCAAAAGAGACAAGAGACGAAAGCTGATCTCATTCATGGACGTTTTCGGCGGACAGGACGGCCAAACCAGAGTTAGTAGAGGGAGACTAACTAACTCTGGCCAAACACAATACAAAATACTCAGTAATGCTTTTCGACTCAAATTAATTTGCAATTCATGTGCAAATGATGGGACAAATCTGAACGAAAAATGAATAAACTTAAATATGGCGTATTATCATATGACCCATACGGCCCCGCGCGCGCTTTCATTCTAAAACCATTGAGAAAATCCCCGTATGAGGGCCGTACGCATTAGCGCGAGCAGGGCCGGAAAAAGCCGTACGGCCCTGTTGGGAACACGTACGGCCTCGCGCGATACGATTTTGGAGGATTTCGTCGCGTCTAACCATGTAAGTTTATTTTACAACCAGAAAGCAAATACAAACAACATATTAGATCAATTTTATGTGCAAATTAGTCGCTTTTTTGTAAAAACTTCATCTTTTACGCGCTCATGAAGTGTCTCAGGAGGCCATATGATAAAATGCTTATTGACTGAGTTAGGTCGGGCCGGGCGGGAAAATATTTGGCTCTCGGTCCGTACCGACCATGACCTCGAGCCAAATATTTTCCCGTCCGGCCCTCCCACTCAGTCAATAAGTACAAAACATGGCCGTGTCACAAGGTCTTGAAAATGCTGAACAACGTGAAAGGGTACAAACCGTAGATAAACAAACAACCTCTGCACTTCTGAAAGAAGTTATATTACCAGAGTGCAGTTGTCGGATTGTGCCATGTGAACACAGAACAAGTTTAGGTTCCAATTCATTTTCACCTTGGCCAGCAAATGCTCTAATTTTTCCATAAAGAAATACAAAAATAATTCAAAAGCAGACTTGCGTATTAAACTGAACATGTGTCATTACAAATCAAATCATGTTTAAAAATTAACCATCCTACACACAAGTTTAAGTAGTTTTTATTTCATTGAAAATACCTGTCGTAAATGCTATTGGCATTTCACATAATAATATTGTCCATGAAAATCCAACTCATCTTTATATTGAAATACAGGGTACAGGAATAACTACAGAAATACATGGTGCAAATACAATTATCAGGGAAATTCTACATTCACAATGACGCCACACTGCTTTCTTTCATTAGCCAGAAGAAAATTACAGCTTAAAGTAGTTATTCACAAACTACACCTTGTGAAAAAAAGTACTGAAAAAGTATATCGAAAAGGTAGCCACTGGACAGACAGAGGCAACTGGACCTTGTAGAAACTGACAGGGGAGGGGATAGTTTTACTCTGAGGTGGCAGTCACCCCAACCTCCCCCCACTGCCCACACAGAAAAAACAGTTTTTTCCAGCTCTGCTGATGTGCAAAAACACACTTAACTTTGTTGACTTCATAATGTTCAGCTACTGTTCCTTGCTGATGTTTTTGTGGTGAAGCTTTGATACCTGTTAATTGTTGATCAAACAAACACCTAAACAAGCTGGTAAGTAAACAGCTGTGCACAAGGCAAAATGATAATGAAATGTTTAGTGATAGTTGGTTTGGTCCATGTGACAGCCCAGGAAACAGTGAAGTCTCTGTTATCGTGCTTTGAGAGCAGATAAAGTTGTGTCCATACTGTAGTCCATATCAAGTGGTAACGTTCTCAATCCATTGATTGGTCCTTGGTAAATCTGACTAGACAGGTTCTTATGCTATCATTTGGAATACTCAAAAACTGGCACTTGGTCCAATGCCATCACTTTTGATGCAGTTACTGTCTAGCTTTTGTTAGTTTTAAGTTAGTCCAAAAAACTTGAGTGTTCATTTAAGCACTGTTTGCTTATTTTGTTAGTTGATATTGCTATGTTAAATTTTTAAGTAAGTATTTCGTTTGCCAAGTTTCAGTCATTACGGGATATTGTACAAATAAAAAATTGTAGTGCTGTCGTCTGTGGTTTTTACTTCTAAAGTCACTATTCCATTATATTTGATTGGTTTAAAGCTGCTTCATACTTTAATTTTGATTGTCTGTTATTAGTCTACTGTTCTGTGTTTTGTTATTCTCTTGCTTCAACCAGTAGTTCCTTCTGTGAGTTTGCTTGTTGTTAAGTGTCTTTTTTGTTGGTCCAGCCATGGGACCAATCGTCAACCGTAAAATGAGTGTAAGATGGTGCATGTGTGGAAAAGATATCAAATTGTATATAATATAAATTTGTAAATAAAATTTATAGCTTACACATAACATAGGCCAAATAAAAAGATCAGTAGTAGGCAAAGGGGCTCCACCAGCTCATGGGAAACTTTGACAGTAAAAGGACTTAGTATCTGTCACTTGTTAATTACCAGTAGTAAGCAACTTAACAATACTTCACATGAAGAATGGCAAAACATGAAAGAAACCTCTATACAACTACTGTATTTACTCAATTAAGTTTGTTGCCAGTTGTTAGTGCTAGAGAATGTGTGTGTTGTTACGCACATCAGATTGTCAAAAAAGGTTCTCACAAACTCTGAGCAGTCAGGAGAGACAAATTGAGCTACCATAGATGTAACTTTAGTGAAAGCCATCAGTTTAAAAGTGCTACAAAGACATTTTAAGATATATTTTCTCTATACTTATGCAATGTGAAAATTTGGAAACTGCACAATGGTGACATTACTGGCTTAAGACCCTTAACATAATTGAAGCAATTTCACTGCATTACAGAATATGACCAGCAATTGTCATAGTTAAAAGAGATGCACCAGTTATTCACATCAAAGTATGGAGTTCACCAGCAACATCAGAACATGCTAAATGCATGTTGAATACATACCTGAGCATTTTCTGTGCTCATAATAACGTGGAACAATGTGTTAAAATTCTAATATCTGATGAACCATAACAAATCAAATCAAATAAGCCCTTGCACAACTAGTACAAACAACACATACCTTTGAAGTAGCAATCTTGAGGTAATCTATGCATCTTCTGTGTCCGCTCTTTTCTGCCAGGGCTAGAGGCGTCAGGCCTTCCTTGTCTCTCTGGTTCACATCCAATTCAGCATTTTCAACCAGATACCTGATACACTGAAAGGAAGATTTTGGAAACAACAAGATGGTAACAATGATAATAATAATAGAGGAGGCAACACTTGGTGCTAGTGGTAGTTGTACATGTAGTGGTAGTGGTAGTGGTAGTGGAAGTGGTAGTTGCAGTCATTGTGTTGGCTGTAGCAGGAACTTTAGTAGTTGTAGTGGTAGTAGACTAGTGGTGGTGGTGATAGTTGTGCCTGTAGGGATGGTTAATAATGCATGTGATGTTGGTAGCAGCAGTTGTGGTAGCCCATTGGTGGTGGTAGCGGAAGTAAAAACTGTAATAATGGTGGTAGTGGTAGTGGCAGACTAGTGGTTCTAGTAGTGGCCGGTAGTGGTAATGGTAGATGTTGTGGTGATGTTTATTATTTGCCAAATATGAGGTAATCCACTCTACTGAGCTCAGTGTTTCAGATAATTATAGCAGATTCTCTGGTCAAAACCCAAGAATGCAGGCTCCCTGATCCGACACTCTGAATTGTTCAGTAAGGAGACCCATGCCTATTGACCCGTGCTAAAAACCTTGTGACCCCCAGACTCTGAACAATTTACATGACTTAAACAGGCTAACAAGGCCTAAAATACAACAGACCTGACGCAAGTCAGGAAGTGGGATCAATCATATGGTCAGAAACATCCCAAAGAAAAACCAACTGTAGGTTGAACAACTGGAATATGTGGCTACTTTTTGCATTATCCTTGCCAACTTCAAATGTTACCGACAGCCTTGCTGTCATTACACTTTTGTGCAGCTCTAGGCATAATTATATGCATTGAGGGTGACAACAAAACGTTTCCATATCTGCAGACCTCAAATTGCCCTTGTTCTGCTGCATCATGGAGAGGTGATCCTCCAAGGTTATCAGTTGATGAAATGTCTCCTTTAGCATTCAGCCATTTCAAAACACTCACATGCCCTGTAGAGTAAAAGTCAATTTTAGCAAAAAACTCTGTATAATGGACTCAGGTGTTAGAGCTTAATAAACTATAATTTATGAAGATTGAGTTAGCAGCATAAATAATATTAGCATATGTGAAATATTATATTAAGAAATATTATAAGAAATATTATATTCCTTACTTAAGTTTATGTCAGTTCACCACTCCAGTCTATTAACTTATCCCATAACAGTATTCCTCTTGGCATAAAAATGTTGCCGATTCTGAGTTAATAACAGCTGCATTCTTTGTTCTGCACAAAATGTGCATTATTATAAATAATTCCTCATCAAGCTCATAACACACAACACGAAAAACAGTGAGCACGACAAAACACTTTGCACAATACACCAAGTTTTTAGACCTAAACACAAACAACACTGACAGTGAACTAATTTATGCTCCCATAGGAAATTAGAACAGGACGTCTGAGCCTCACTTTTATAGCGTTTTGTTTGCATTGCATTTCATTTTAAAATAACTTATCAAAGCACCATTGACCTTAGATTTGCAAAGATTTTACTTTGTTTACTTTGCCAAAAGATGTCAGTGTTTTGTTGATCATTTCAGTTTTGGTTTTCTATTCCACTGATCACTACAGCTGTATTTGTTTGTGCGGTAAGTTTTGTTCATATGTTCTGTTTCATTTTAAACCTTGTTCTAGCTTGACCTGACCTCAACCAATAAACGTCTTGTTCAAGGGTCCTTTAAGTGCAAACATAATTTAAACATCACTGTAGAAGGGCATCAGAGCAAGTTGCCAATGGCGGTTTATTTTACCCTGTGCGGCAGCAAAATGTGCAGGCGTGGCACCAGTTGTGTCTCTCTCATCTACATCAGCCTGGCCTTTTTCAATCTGTCAATAAATAATCTCAGCTAAGTACATCAAGAGGATTATGTATAAAAAAGTTACAATATTTTGCATTTGGGTGGACTGTAAGTAACTGCAAAAATCAAG